>CAJPIZ010002971.1:0-12562 GCA_905368565.1 Medioppia subpectinata
ATGGCAAATATGTTTAGCATGCCCTTTAAAGCGTTTGGTTTAATGTTTAATACATTTATCGATGGCTTTAATAAAGCGTTTGCCGAATCCTTTAAAAAGGATTACGTCCAAAAAACCCTAATGAACGCAGAAATGAGCAATGAAAACATACAGTTAGCTCGTATTTTTTGGAAAAACTCCCGAGATATGATTCCCAGTGAGTAGTGATTGAGTCAAATTAGTTTATATGATTTTGAAAATTTTGTCATTTTAATATCGTAAAATTTCGGGCATAACGCATGCGTTATTTATAAAAAAAACTTTTTGAACAACTAAATTTTGATCAATTCAAGAATTATTAATTATTTTAGACATAAAATGCAACTATTAATTAATAATGATTTTATAAACCACATTTTTAATATATAAATTGTAATAAAAAAAAGAGTGCGCGTTATCTACGGAATTTACGGTACTTTATATTCATTAATAAGTGAGAGCTGATTTAATTTCACACAATCTTATGTGTGTTTAAAATGACAACAAATGTTAACATAAAGATAACAATGAATATATAATTATTTATCAGTATTAACTTATACTTAAATTATAAATTATACTTAATTGTCGTGTGGAAATTAGAAAATAATTGGGATATTAATCTAGGTATCCTATTTAATAAAATGGTTAATTCCATAGTAAATATTTTACTTATAGTAATTTCATTAGTTATTTTTATTTTTATGTGTTTTGTTTGTCTTAAATTATTTTTGTTGTAATTTATACTGTATATTATATATATAAAAATAAGTACAAAACATGAGACTATATTAATTAAACGATATATTGTTTACTTCAATTTGCAGTCCGTTTTGAGTTACTGAAGAAATGCCGATCAGTGGCCACCGATTCTCAAACCCGACAAATACTGGACAAAATGGTCAATAATATGGTCTCAGATTACCCTCAATCTGAAGAGCATTACAAAAAATTTGAACAATTATTGGGCGGAGTCGGCGACGAAGTAAAACTCCGGCCAACGGACGACGCGGCCATTGAATACAAGCGATTGGCCTATCGAGAAATGAAACGTTCCTCATTAATACGCATGCTCATTTTATTAATGATGCCCGTTATGCGTACGCACGAGCTGAACGAGTACCTTAAAAAGCAGCCCCAGTATAGGCCCACTCCGTTGTCGAATCTCATTTTGGCGAACGACGTCGAGATGAAAAATAACCTAGAAACTTATAAAAAAGTGATCGAGCTGAATATGCCAAAAATTACGCCTCAAGAGAAGCAAGAGTTGCCACAGTTTACGAAAGAGGCGCTGGATTTGGAGGAAAAATATTACTGCATTTGTCGGTCAGAAAATCCGGTGCCCACTCCTCGAGTGCCCCAAAGTAGTGATCCAAACGACTGGCAGAAAGATATCAATCCTAACCCGAATGTCCCGTCGCTGAGCGATAAGGCGTTCGAACCGTTTCGGTCGTCGATGAATAAGTTATTGCATTCGGATTACGTCCAGAATATACTAATGACAGGAGAGATGACTCCCCAAAACAAAAAGTTTGTCCGAAAGTTCCTAAAGAAACTTAAACCGAAAGTTCGAAGTGAGTTTTGATTCTAAAATGTTTATCTAGTTGTCGTGATTCTAATTGTGTTTAATATAAAAGGCGTGTCAATTAAATAGCAGCGTGTCAGTTTTGCTATAACTATTATAGTATAAGAGATGATTTAATTGTGTAAAATTTATATATTAATGTCATATGAGCCAGGAAAACCCAGAACCGGCTTAACTTTTTTATTTGGTTCAATCATAACTATAGTATTAAATTCAACCTATTGAATCAACCATTATAAAGTGACTAGCACATAATATGTAAAGTTTATATCGATGTAAAGTTAATCAATAATTATGATGCTAAATATAAAATTAACATAATCCAAGAATTTACAAGTTATATATTGCCTCAATCATTAGTAAAATAAATTAAAATTTAAGAATTAAACAATTTTATAAAACAAAACATCTTAATCTGAACTATTTAAGCATTTGAGTATTATATGTAAAAAATATTTTGTAAGTGAAACTCTATAGTTAATCAATATGTTAGCTTCCATAATTTATCCTATAGAAATCTACACATTGATATATCATATGCGATAATAAAAATCAACAATAACAAAATATAAATTAAACCATGAATTGTTAACTTTAATACATAGTTCGTTTTGAGCTACTGAAACATTGCCTAAAGTTGGCCACCGACGATAGAAGCCGTAAAATACTGGACGGAATTATTAGATACCTGTCATCAAAATATCCAGAAATGCTGCACAAATTTGAGCAAACAGTGGGCGGCTATGCGGACGATGTAAAGCTCCAGGACATGGAACCTAGAGCAATTGAGTATCAGCTCAAAATATATCGCGAAATGAAACGTGGTTCTTTGATACGCATGCTGTTGATACAAATGTTGCCCATTTGGAAATCGCAACATATACGAGATTATCTTGAAAAGCAGCCCCAGTATAGGCCCAGTCCTGTGTCCGACTTGATGCTGTTCAGAGACATTGACGACAAAATGATTATGAATGCGTATAAAAAAGTCATCGAATTAAATGCACCAAAGATAAGGCCCGACGAAGAGAACGAAATTATTAATGTAGCTCAAGACGTTTCTAATGAGAAACCTCATCCTGAGGATGATCATCATCACCCACATTACGGCCCTTATAATAGGCCAATACATCCTGGCCAACACGATACACATATGGAACCTAATGTCAAGCACATAGACCCTAATCGCAGACCTGGACATCCTGATCACCAATATGAGCCTACAAGTATTGGCCCACCTGGCAAACCCCTAGGCCCTGGTGATAGACCTGGACAGCCTGACCAACCTCATCATCGTGATCCTCAAAGAAGACCAGTGAACGAAGATGGTAGCCCTTGGCAACCGACAAATCAAGGCCCTGGTCGTAGACCTGGACAGCCTGACCAACCCCATCATCGTGATCCTCAAGGAAGACCAGTGAACGAAGATAATAGCCCTTGGAAACCGACAAATCAAGGCCCTGGTGATAGACCTGGACAGCCTGACCAACCTCATCATCGTGATCCTCAAGGAAGACCAGTGAACGAAGATGGTAGCCCTTGGCAACCGACAAATCAAGGCCCTGGTCGTAGACCAGGACAACCTGATCAACCCCATCATCGTGATCCTCAAGGACGACCAGTGAACGAAGATGGTAGCCCCTGGGAGCCTTCAAATCAAGGCCCTGGTGATAGACCTGGACAGCCTGACCAACCTCATCATCGTGATCCTCAAGGAAGACCAGTGAACGAAGATGGTAGCCCTTGGCAACCGACAAATCAAGGCCCTGGTCGTAGACCTGGACAGCCTGACCAACCTCACCATCGTGATCCTCAAGGACGACCAGTGAACGAAGATGGTAGCCCCTGGCAACCGACAAATCAAGGCCCTGACTTGATTTGAAGGCTCCCAGGGGCTACCATCTTCGTTCACTGGTCTTCCTCAAGGACGACCAGTGAACGAAGATGGTAGCCCTTGGGAGCCTTCAAATCAAGGCCCTGGTGATAGACCTGGACAGCCTGATCAACCCCATCATCGTGATCCTCAAGGAAGACCAGTGAACGAAGATGGTAGCCCTTGGGAGCCTTCAAATCAAGGCCCTGGTCGTAGACCAGGACAACCTGATCAACCCCATCATCGTGATCCTCAAGGACGACCAGTGAACGAAGATGGTAGCCCCTGGCAACCGACAAATCAAGGCCCTGGTCGTAGACCTGGACAGCCTGACCAACCTCACCATCGTGATCCTCAAGGACGACCAGTGAACAAAGATCGCAGCCCTTGGCAACCAAGCAATGACGGCCCTGGTGGTAGACCTGGACCACTTAACATACCACATAATTTTGGCCCTAGTGGCGAACCATTAGACAAAGATGGCAATCCATTTAAACCTCTGCCTAAAACTAGACCACCCCCTCGCCAACCTGGTCAACCAAACAAACCATTAAGTGATCGCCTCTTGGAGTCGGTTGAGGACGCGTTGCCAAAAATATTTGTCTCGGATTACGTCCAGAAGCCAATAATGACCGGAGAAATGACTGACGACAACAAACGACGCGGCAGGAGCTTCTGGAAGAGGAATAAAGAATTAATACCGAGTGAGTAGTAATGTTCACAAAACCGGTAATACTTTATAGTAAATGACAGTTTGTTCATACTGTACATACCTTTTGTGCCTATCGATCCAGAAACCATTTTGAATCATGAAGCAAATTTCAATTTGATTTAACAAATTTATAATCTAGATCAATTATTATTAAAACAAAATTATTTACTAATGTGTTTATAATTACAACAAAATTATATTAAATAAGTTTCCACGTAATCAATATTTATGGCTTGTAATTACAGGGCTTTCGGTAACTAATATACATAAATTAAATATCAATTATGAGCAAATGGTGGTCATCTGTTGAACGCTTAGTCAAATCATAAACTTAACCATAATATTGTTTTATTAACTAAGTTATTGTATTATATACTAATTACTCTGGATTAATTCACAGCGCGTGTCGAGATGTTAAAACAGGCCAAACCTCTGGTCACCGACGCGAAGGAGTGCCAAACACTGGACCAGATTGTGAACAACCTTAACAGTCGTAAGAAACCATTTTTGGACAACCTTAAGCAATTGGTAGGCGGCCCCGGCGACGATCTACGTATGCACGCGCTCACCAAACCAACGCTCGACCGACAAAAGTTGATGTACCGCGAAATGAGTCGTGGTAACTTAGTGCGCATGGTGCTCACCGATTTGGTGCCCGTTTGGCGCACTCTAGAAATCCGGAAGTACCTGAAAAATCACCCCAAGTATAGGCCGAGCCCTTTGTCCGACTTTTTCACGCATAAGGACTTTGATTTGCAACCGATGTTTACGTTTTATAAGTATATCATTGACTCGCGTTCGCCAAACATAAAGGACCCAGAAGAAAATGAGTTGTTCGAATTGACCAGAGAACTGATCGATGTCGATTTGAAATCTATTTTAAGTATGTATTGTATTTGTAACTTACTTATTCTTAATGCAGCATGTATATATTTTTAAATTTACCAATCACATTTCATCATTACAGTGCCGTTGAATGAGTCGGTGATTGCGAGTCCCTGTTTGAATCAAACGATTGCGGGCAAAGATCCGGATAAATTATAGATAACATGTTTGTTTGATAGTTGTTTTGATTATTGTTAATGTTAATTCATATTTTGTTAATACAAAAAAAATAATTGTAATAAATTATTTAATATTTATTTTTGAAAAATCTGATTATACATTCATTGTTTAGATTATTCGTTAATTACTTGCAATAAATCTTAAGTGCATTCTGTAAGGGCCTGTATTAGCCAATCCATTGCCTTAAAAGTAAACCAAAATCTTTCGAAATTTTTGAATTTATGTGCAAAACAGACACATTTTTTACTTTTTCCCTTTTAATTATTATATTGTATGTCTAAATTGACATTGTACTAGTTTATTTATGTGTACTATTACAGTATAACAAACACAGTGAGAATTTAACTATAAAGTCCATTAGGAATTTCTTACGGGCGTGTTCTTACAAATTTTCTGACTTCACGATTGGATTATAAATTAAAAATTGATTGACACCTCTATCGGCGTTTTTCTTTAAAACCCATAACAAAGAGCCAAGGTGCTAAAAATGGCAATTTTCCATACAAATTATTGCTCATTCGACTGAAAAATGAAGTCATTTGAAGTGAATTCAAAATCTAAATATTGCCACAAATAATAATTTTGTTGCAAAAAAGCAATATTTTACACCATTTTATGCCATTTTTAGTATCCTGCCCTTTTATTATGGGTTTTAACGAAAAAAGCCGATTAAAGGTGTCAACTAATTTTTAATTCTAAATCCAATCGTGAAGTCAAAAAATTTTATATAATGTAGTTTTAGCTGGGTAGATTTTGTTTAATTACTTAAAGAAAAACAAAGCTAGGTACTTGAAAAAATTATATGTATTGCGTCCCGAGATTCTATATCTGTAAATAAAATTTGATCTTGATAATTTTAGAAACACGCCCGTAAGAAATTCCTAATGGACTTTATACTTAAATTCTCCCTGTGTATATTCACACACTATTCTCACAAGAATCAATACTACCGTATAAAACTACAACAAAATGATACTTATGATGCCATAAAAACATGTTTAGTACTTCCAACTGGACATGTCGTTGGAGAGATACGGACGCAGCCTCGGGCGTAAACTTACACAACGTTTGGTCGCGTTTACAGACGCAATCTTATTTATTTTAAAATCTAATTTTAACTGTAATTGTACTGTTTGTTTCATTATAACATTTTGTTTATGTTTGATTTTAAAAAAAACTTTTATAACACATTTTTATCAATTATATTTAAATTAATGTTTTAATCAAAAATTAAAGAACCATTTTTAAGAGGCGGCATATACATTATAACATATATTCACACACTATTCTCACAAGAATCCCATTAAGTTACATATTGTTAATGTCATTCCCTTAGCTTAATCCCCCACTAATACCCCTCGAAGTGTTGCATTCTTGGGCGAACACCGCCTGGGTATATAAGTCGAGCCCACTCTAACCCATAGTTGATTAGTCTTTAGTGAGTACTTTCGGACACGACTCTGTGTGTTGTCGTGTAGAGTAACGCATAGCTGTGTGAATTGCTGTGTGCATCGTTGTGTGTTATAGATGTTTCATAATTTTTGTATACCTTTTTGTATTCATTTTATATAATCACAATAAAGTCTTATTTAATTTAAATCTGTTTAATAATTATTAATAACTCCAATTATCGCTGGTTGACGTCCGAGTTCGCGGACGCGTCCGCGAGTCCGTACGCCTTTAAGGCTCAGGTAAGTCCATTGGACGGGAGTTTGTGAGTATTGAATGCCAAGCGAGTAAATGTATAAACCCTTGCCCTACCAAAACCCCCTTTGGCTCTACCAAAACCCCCTTTAGCTCTACCAAACCCCCTGTTGTAAACATTAACCCTGTCCTATGCTTGCCTGCTGTGCGCATATGATTGTCATTATACTGTACTATTATGTAATCACCTTAATTTTAATACAATAAGTATATAATATTTTATTTACTAATCACATTTTATCATTGCAGTGCCTTTGGATGAGTTGGTCATTGCGAGTCCCTGTTTCAATAAAATAATAGAAAGTTTAATAGTTGTTTTGAATTATTTTTTTAATGTATAAAAATAAAATGTAGTAATTTTTTTAGAATTTAATTTTAAAAATAATTTCATTATACCGTGTATTGTTTAGATTAAGCTTCTCCAAACAACCTATGATTTAATGTAAACTTATACAAGTTGACATAGTAAAAATGAAAATTGCTCATATTTTGAGCACTCCTAGTTTAAATCATTTGTTAATTATTTACAATAAGTCTTATAAACATTTCTTAAATTAAATATTATTGTACCTGTGACGCTGATATCGTGCCCAGCTATCGGCCCGTTAGTACTGACCCAAACGCCTGGCAAAGAGATATACTGTTCGACACAAACCGCAAACAATTGAGTGATCGAGTGTTTGATCGATTGGCCGACTCTATGACAGACAGGATTCGCACGCCTTTAGTCCAGAAGACACTAATGAACGGAGAAATGAATGACGAAAACATACGAATAGCGCGAATATTCTTGAAAAATGTCAAAACAAAGGTTATGAGTAAGTATTGATTTTGGCTCATGTTCATTGTTGTATATTTATTAGTAGTGTACAAAGTTATTTGGTTTTATTATTTTTTAAAATTTTGTGTGTTTTATTTGGTTTTATTAATTATAAGATAAATTTGGTGTTATTTGTTGTTTTAGGGTTAATTTTTTGAAAATTTGGTTTTATTTGGTTTTATTTGTTATAATATTTTTAAAATTCCAGATAAGTTAATAAAGAATAAAACCCTTAATGCACTCTCGTTGTCAATTAAATCAATAATTTTAACTTTTAATCTATTCATATGAATTGTTTGTTTGTTGCGGCATTTTATTTACTGAAAAACAATTAAAAATACAAATCTATGCACTAATATATAAAACAATTCAAAATAAATTCACAAAACATGTGATATGTTTTCACATTTTACACATTAATAATTACCAAAAATTGGTTTTATTTGGTTTTATTAATAAAACCAAATTGAATTATTTTTATATTTGGTGTTTTATTTGGTTTTATTTGTTTTAACAAATAACTTTGTACACTATTTATTAGTAACTATCAGTATATAGTGTGACCAGGTGGGAAAATCATAATAGTGTACAAAAGTTAAAAATTTTGGTCAAAATAGTGTACATGATACTTATTCCAAAATTTTAATGTAATTATATTGATATTACGTTATTTTATATTTGGATTTGAATTGACATATTTTAACCGTTTTATATTAGAATAAGCATATAATCAAAGGTGTTTTTAAAAAATGTTTATTATAACATTTGAACACTATTTTCAGCTGAAATTTATGTGCAATCATGTTATATTTTTAATTATTAATAATAATTAATTCTACAACTTTTTACACTTTTAAAACATGATTAAAACATGTCTATTAAAACCAATGCTTTTACAGAAAACAAAATATTTTTTAAAATTTTTTAATTTTGGGTTAATTTTTCTTTATGACCAATTAGTGTACAATAGTGTACAAAATAATTATAGTGCACAATGTTGCCCAATAGTGTACACCTGGTAACTCTATTAGTATAGCGTATGAATGTGCTCAGGAGAACTCTGTGAAAGTTTTACTATGTAAACCTGCATGAGTTTACATAGAGTCATAATTGTTCAGCACATTTTTAGTATAGCATATAGTATAGAGTGGGTATAAAATATATGACCCTATGTAAACACACACAAGTTTACATTGAATACGCGGATATAAACAGTATCTGGCGAATAAACGCTAATATAAAAAAACAACTAGTGACAATAAACTAGGGCTGAAACTTTGATATCATTTTGGTATCATTTTCTATATATTAAAGTGTACTTGCAAATTACCACAATGTCAATACATTCATAGTGTGTCACTTATAATGCGAAACATACAAATGACTCATACTACAATATATAATAAAAACACAAGTTTCAGCCCTACAATAAATTAACCAATAAATTGTTTACATTAAACTCTAGTTCGTTTTGAGCTACTAAAACACTGCCTATCGGTGGCGCCCGACGATAAAAGTCGCGAAATATTGGACGGAATTATTCGTTATTTGAGTCCAAGATATACACAATTTTTCAAGCAATTTGAGCAACAATTGGGTGGTATTGGCCCAGAAGTAGAGCACCAGGAGATGGATGAGACGGCCATTGAGTATCAGATGAAAATTTATCGCGAAATGAAACGTGGTTCGCTAGTACGCATGCTCATGATAGTAATTTTACCATTTTATCGTAATCAAGCGATTGAGAAGTATCTTAAAAGTGAGCCCCGGTATCAGCCGAGCCGATTGAGCCATTTTATGTTGTTCAGGGACTTCGACACTGCAAAGCTGTTGACTGCCCTAAAGAATGTCATTCATTTAAATGCTGAGAACATATCACCTTATGTGGAACGCGAGCTGACCCAAGTGGCCCAAGATGTTTCTGTTACTAATGATGATCGAGACGGTCGACAGCCATTACATCGTGATCGTAATGAACGACCGAGATATAACCCCAATGATGAACCATCATATCATGGTCCTAATAATCAACCACAATTTGGCCCTGAAAATAGACCAATAAACCCGGATTTTGATAATCAACCACAACGTAGATATCCTGGTGAACCAAGTCAGCGTGGACAGCCTAGTCAACCCGGGCAACCTGGTCAACGTGCACAGCCTGGATATCCTGGTCAACCAGAATTTAATCCAAATAATACACCGAAATATCCAGAACAGCCTGGTCAACCAGGAACGTCTGGTCAACCCGGTCAACCCGGGCAATCTGGACAGCCTGGATATCCTGGACAGCCTGGACAGCCTGGTCAACCCGAGCAACCTGGACAGCCTGGACAGCCTGGATATCCTGGACAGCCTGGTCAACCCGGGCAACGTGGACAGCCTGGATATCCTGGACAGTCTGGTCCTAATAACCAACCACAATTTAACCCAGATGGCACATCTGTAAATCCTGGTCAACCTACCCAACCCGGGCAATTTAGACAGCCTGGATATCCTGGACAGCCTGGTCAATCAGGAACGTCTGGTCAACCCGGTCAACCCGGACAATCTGGACAGCCTGGATATCCTGGACAGCCTGGTCAACCCGAGCAACCTGGACAGCCTGGATATCATGGACAGCCTAGCCAACCCGGGCAACGTGGACAGCCTGGATATCCTGGTCAACCAGAATTTAATCCCAATAATACACCGAAATATCCCGAACAGCCTGGTCAACCAGGAACGTCTGGTCAACCCGGGCAACCTGGACAGCTTGGTCCTAATAACCAACCACAATTTAACCCAGATGGCACATCTGTAAATCCTGGTCAACCTACCCAACCCGAACAACCCGGGCAATCTGGACAGCCTGGATATCCTGGACAGCCTGGTCAACCCGAGCAACCTGGACAGCCTGGATATCCTGGACAGTCTGGTCCTAATAACCAACCACAATTTAACCCAGATGGCACATCTGTAAATCCTGGTCAACCTACCCAACCCGAACAACCCGGGCAATCTGGACAGCCTGGATATCCTGGTCAACCTAGCCAACCCGGGCAACCTGGTCAACGTAGGCAACCCGGACAGCCTGGATATCCTGAACAGCCTGGTCAACCTGGACAGCCTGGTCCTAATAACCAACCACAATTTAACCCAGATGGCACATCTGTAAATCCTGGTCAACCTAGCCAACCCGGACAACCCGGGCAATCTAGACAGCCTGGATATCCTGAACAGCCTGGTCCTAATAACCAACCACAATATAATCCGGATGGCACACATGTAAATCCTGGTCAACCTGGGCAACCCGGGCAACCTGGTCAACGTAGGCAACCCGGACAACTTGGACAGCCTGGATATCCTGAACAGCCTGGTCCTAATAACCAACCACAATATATCCCGGATGGCACACATGTAAATCCTGGTCAATCAGAATTTAATCCAAATAATACACCAAAATATCCAGAAGAGCCTGGTCAACCCGGGCAACCTGGTAAACGTAGGCAACCCGGGCAACCTGAACAGCCTGGTCAACCTGGACAGACTGGTCCTAATAACCAACCACAATATAACCCGGATGGCACACATGTAAATCCTGGTCAACCTGGGCAACCCGGCCAACCTGGACAGCCTGGATATCCTGGACAGCCTGATCAACCCGAGCAGCCTGGACAGCCTGGATATCCTGGACAGCCTGGTCAACATGATCAACGTGGACAGCCTAGATATCCTGGTCAACCAGAATTTAATCCAAATAATACACCAAAATATCCAGAAGAGCCTTCACAACCCGGGCAACCTGGACAGCCTGGATATCCTGGACAGCCTGGTCCTAATAACCAACCACAATATAATCCGGATGGCACACATGTAAATCCTGGTCAACCCGGGCAACCTGGTCAACGTGGACAGCCTGGATATNACGTGGACAGCCTGGATATCCTGGTCAACCAGAAATTAATCCAGATAATACCCCGAAATATCCAGGACAGCCTAGTCAACCAGAATTTAATCCAGATGGTACACATAGGAAACCTGGTCCCAATAATCAGCCAAATAAAGAAAACCCCATAAGTGTTCGTCTATTGAAAACTTTGGAGGACTCGTTGCCAAACTTGTTTGACTCGGATTACGTCCAGAAGATACTAATGACGGGAAGAATTACTGATCAAATCAAAGGGTTTATTTTGCGCTTCTGTAAGAGAACCAAAGAATTAATTGAAAGTAAGTAATGATGTTTACATAATTAATGAACAAAATGATATATTTTGTTTTATTAATTTCAATCACTAGAAATTTTCATTATAACCTAGATGTTCAAAAGTCATTAAATAATTTGAGAACTATTTGGACACAATATTTAAATATAACTTTACATTTACACACAAAACAAATAAACCATTCCCATTTTATGTACAGTTCGTTTGGAAATGTTAAAACAGGCCAAACCATTGGTGGCCGATAAAAAGGAGTGCCAAAAGCTGGACATCATTATGAATAATATCGTGAAGAGTAAGAAACCGTTTTTTGACAATTGTCGGGCCGTTTTGGGCGCCGGTGACGACGTTTGGCGTACGAATCCGTTGACCAAACCAGCGCTCGACTACAACCTATTGATGTACCGGGAAATGAAACGTGGTGAGTTGGTGCGCATGATGGTCACTGATTTGGCCCCCATTTGGCGCATTCTACAAGTCAGACGGTATATGAAAAGCCAGCCCCGGTATAGACCCAGCCCTGTGTCACACTCTATACTGTATATGGACTTTGATTTGCAACCCATGTTTGAGTTTTATAAAT
>CAJPIZ010002972.1:0-12561 GCA_905368565.1 Medioppia subpectinata
GTACGCGATCGAAAAACACAAACAAATTAAATTGAATATCGATATCGAGCCCTCATATGTGGTTATCCCTCAATTGGGATGTTTAGAAAAGGCTGAGTCTATTCTTCTCGTCTCTTTAGGTTAACTTCAAAAATATTGTTTTGTATTACTTGTAATAACACATGATTTGCGCCGCAATTCAGGTCACGTCAACCTATCGTCACAATTGATACCGAGAGCTGAGATCCCAAAAGTGCGAGATTTGATTTCTAAGCATTCAGATCACGATCTAATGAAAAAGATGCGGAAAATGGCGTACGAGTCATATAAGTGCCGAATATCTGAAGTGCAGGTCATTCTGAGTAGTATCGAGTACTGGGAGCACGACTTGAAATCATTGTCCACAGCCAGACATCTCTTATATCCCGTCGAATTGAATGTTACAATTAGTCGCTCTATAGTACCAAATGATCCGCTTTTGCCTAAACTTAAAGTGAAAGGTATTTCATATCTTATAATCTGAAATATTGATTACAATTGATTTATGGATTACTTAATAATCAGGAAAATTGCCAAATATTGAGCTGAAGATAAGCGATACACAATTGACTAAATTAATGAATCTATTGCTTACTCTTCCGTTTGGAAGTCCATCAAAACCAGACGACGCGGAAGAAACCGATGGCTTAAAGGAGATCCGAACGGTTCCCAGAAATATAGCCACAATTGAAACGTCAAAATTAATGACCGATGCTTTGAATTATGTGAAAGAAAGTACGAATAAAATTGTCGACACTTTACAAGCGAAAGAAGACAGGGAAGAGTCAACAGATGGAGAGAAACAGATCATCGCTTATAAGAGTGTTGTGTTTGATTTTAAACTAAACGAGATTTTAGTCACTCTTTTTGAAGGCAATGAGCGGAGCGTTAACTCTGCCGTCGCGACCGCGCAGTTGATCCGATTCGACATCTACGGGGAGGTACTGACCGATAGCTCGATGTGGACCACGTGTCAGATCGGAGATCTCTGTCTTAATGATGTCAGGACTACAAGAAGTGAATCCGGAATTAAAAAATTATTGGAGAAGAAGTTAGTTATTATTGAATTTAATTTTTAAAATTGTTGTTTAATTGTTTATAATTTGGATTTAGTTTACAAATCGCTTCAACAAGTAGTGNATATATTGCACTTCAATTTGTCTCAAGTGAACGTTGTTTTGTTGGAATCGATTGAAGTGACGAACGCCACAGCAATTATACTCAGCTGTCATTCATCCATACAATTGAAACAAAAGCCTAATTTTGTTCAACTGTCGGGCGATGTGTCGGAGGTATCGATGCTTTTGACAAACTATGACCGATATATTGGCACTAATGATATCGACGCCTATATTATGCGACCGACAACTCTGGCAGTGAACGGCACTATTAATGGTATGGCATAGAAATTGCTTGTATTATAACACTATGTTTAAGAGATAATCATATTTTGTGAATAGGCGATACACATATGCTCGATGTCAGCGTCAGTGACATCCAGTTTTTCATATCGCCCCCAATGGTAAACATTGTGGTGAATATTCTATCGAAATTGGGTTCGAGTACTGATACAACCAAATCCGATGAAGTGGTGAATATAAATCCGTCGCAATTGTTTAGAACGCGAGTCAATGATATGAAAAGTTGGTTCTTGAGCTACATTCAGGTCGCAGTGGAAGCGACCGAAGAGTTTGAGAGCACCGAAGAAATGCCGATAATCTCTTCCAAACAAGAAGTATATCTCAATATCAAGAATATCAATGTAATCGTCGAGTCGGGAGGTCTGGACTCTCAGCCGTTAATTAAGTTAAACTCATATTTTAATGGAAAACTCAAAAGTTATAAATCTCTGACCGCTAACTGCTCTCTAATCGCCGATTATTATAACGAAAATAAATTCTTTTGGGAACCACTTATTGAACCCATTGAAGGTATAAAGAGTTTTGTGACTATAAATAAGTAAATTTAATTCACACTTATTTTTATAAACAATTGATTTAAAGGCAAATCAAATCCGTGGGAATTTGAGATCAATGTATTGCTGGGAGAAAGTGGCAAAATTGACGTCAAACTGGAATCTAATGCACAATTGGAGTTAACTATAACTAAGACTTCGCTATTTGTTTTAAGTTCACTAAACGAAGCGTTCGCTAACGCATACACTAAACAATTGCCCGCCAGAGAGGAATTGACGTCAAACTGGAATCTAATGCACAATTGGAGTTAACTATAACTAAGACTTCGCTATTTGTTTTAAGTTCACTAAACGAAGCGTTCGCTAACGCATACACTAAACAATTGCCCGCCAGAGAGGACAACATTGTGATTGTCCGCAATCTATTGGGACTCAATTTGCGGCTAATATTGTCGGGCAGTAGTGTTAAGAGAAAGGATTCGAGTGATAAAAGTGGCAAATCTTCTGAAAGCCAAACGATTCTCATTAAAGCTGGTGAAGAGATGCCATTAATTGCAACCGATCTCAAAGATATTGAGCTTAACATTGGTATTCAAATTGATAGCGAAAGTGAGATCAATCGGCGAATCGCATGTCACGGACAGACCATTCGGTAAATCTTTGTTTTGGTGTTTTGTTCATAAAATGTTTGAAATTAAATATTTATGTATTTTTATGACAGTTGTTATAATTTGCCAAAAAAGTCATATCCGAGTAATGAGTTTTGGAAATGGATTGTTGACGTGAGAGATGTGGACGCGTTCACCAAAACAATCACATTTAAATCAAACGCTCAAATTGTTAATCAATTCAATTCTTCTCTCGATGTGTATTGTGTGAAGAGAGGCGAACCAATTCATTTGGGTCGCGTTAAACCATTATCCAATCTGGAACTGCCTCTCGAAGCTATTTATGGTCAGAATTGATTGAATTTGTAACCATTTTTAGATGTCTCTAACATATAATTTGATATTTAGGTGAAAATACTGAACTCAAAGTCAGACCTTCTGTTGATTACAAGTTTAGCGATCAGACAATTGATTGGCGAAACACAGCCAACACTATTGACAGAAGAGGTTCCACTAAACTATGTCTTCCATTGTGTGATTCGCCGAATAAGACAAAGCCTATGATTCTGGTGTCTGAGTCCGAGACCAATGCCAACAATAAGTTTTATATTAAAGTGAAATGTGATCAAAAAGAAGTGCACTTCGAAGACACGAACGCACCGAATGTTGAATCGCTTTTCTATCAAATAAGACTCATACCAATCGTTAAACTTAAAAATCTATTGCCTTATCGTATAAGTTATGCCACCGAAGGAATCGATCAGCTCTTGTCACTCGAATCGGGCGAAGAATCGGATTTGTCTGCCATAAAACTTGGAGAAACAGGTGATTAGAATTAATACATGTTTTACATACGAATAGTAGTTAAACGAATTTAATGGTTGAATTGATTAGGAATTTCAATAAGTCTTTGCGATTATTTGGAGAGAGACTGGCATTGCTTTCGAAAGATCCCATCGTATGGACCGGAAAATGACGTTCACTTATGGAAGTTCAGCACTTCAGGACACGACAGATCGCTATCACTAGATCTTGCCGTCAAACTCTCAATCGAAGAATCTTCGCTTATAGTCTCACTATTCGCTCCCTTTTGGATGATTAACAGAACGGATCAACAATTGGTTTACCGCATAGACGACGAGACTGTGTTATATCACTCGCCAAATGTGTTGACTCCAGTGCTGCTCTCATTCAAACCGAAGAGTTTCTTCTGTAAGAAGAAGTTGTGTCTATCGATCGGCGATTCGAGATTCTCGGACGGCTTCTCGATCGATGTGGTCGGCAGTAAAGGCAATATAATCGCCAAATCAAAGAATGGAAAATTCAATTATTATGTGTCGGTTGACATTCAATTGTCACGAATTGGTTTGAGTAAAATCGTGACAATAACGCCATTCTATTCCATAATCAATGTGTCGTCCAAAGCGTTGAATGTGTCCGAAGACGACGACGAGTGGTTCCAAGTGGAGAGCCTCTCAACCAATGCCTTTTGGCCCAAGAAATCCAAAAATCAACAAATATTCCTTACGTTTGACACGTCGTCTCCCTCTTCGCAAGTAATCAAATATAAACAATATTTTTATAATGTTTTACTAAATCTCATTACTGGTTGTTCCTAAAGCCTCTGTCAATGTCTGATTCGTCGTCGACATTGGTTGCGGTCAACGGTCACTATCTATACGTTGACATTGATGTCAGCGAATGGGACGCAACCATTAAGATAAACGATTATTTCGATGGCGCGGCGCCCGCTATGATAGTGAATGCGTTGAATGTCCCGATTTTGTTTGGCCAGAAACGGGTCACTGTTTGGGCCTCAAAGACTGGCCAACAGAGATACGTTCACACACTGCCCGCAAACCATTCAGTGCACTATACGTGGGATTTTCCTTCTGGTGACCGAACTCTGATCTGGAAATATGAATACTCGATGAATGCGCCCGAAGTTGAGGAACAGTCTATTGATTTGAAATGCGATGGTTTAGTGGACGTGAACGGCGTGTTTGTCGTCTCATTTCTTGAAGGAAAACAACGGGTTTTGTTGTTTACAAACGACTATCCGTTGGCGACCAATGCATTACAGGTGAAGAATTAATTGCTGTTATTTATTCCACTTGTGGAAAGAGTGGATCAATTGTTATAATCTCTTAGACATTCAATATCACGGTATTATAAAATTTATAAATTTTAATTATTTGTTTGTTTTGTATAATTGAAAGGCCGGAGAGATAACTAAACCCAAGATTAATGTCGAGGTAATAATGAAAGGAATTGGTCTCTCGATTGTGAATAATGATAGTAAAAAGGATATTCTTTACATCGCTATCACCAGGTATTGTATGAAACGTAAAGATTAATGAGAAATACTTATTTTTTGTTGAATGTGTGAATTTGTAGTTCAGTTTTATGGGAATTCAAAGCCACAGATTCAAAGCGCTATAAAGCGCTTCCCGTTAAGTCAATTGATGCCATTGAGAGTTCCTATCAATCAGTGTTGTTGAACAAAAAAGTTGGACAAAATGTAGACGTTGTGGACAATGAGTTGATGCGAATAGACTTCACTGACTCCGAGGCTCCCAAACAAATTTCGCCCAAAAACGGACAATTAAGGTAACGATTCTTGTGTTTACATATTGAAAATATATTTAATTTGAATAAATATTTGTATTTATAGACGACTCGCGAACCGAGGAATTTGGGTATCGCTCGCACTGTCCGAACATATCGTTCAGTTTCACATGAAAGTGAATCGCTTGCAAATCGATAACCAAATGCCAGACCATATATTTGAGATCGTGATGTGTCCGATAGCGCCGCCAAAAACCATTGCCGTCGAACACTTGCCCAAGAGTTTCATCGAGTTGTCGACAATCATCCAAAGACAGGCCACAATGAATCGATTCAAATACAACACTATTTTGATTCAGGAGTTTCTCATACAAATCGACAGAGGATTGTTGTCCGCCATTCAGGAGTTGACTGAAGTGGCCGTCAAGAAGGAGGAGAACACTAAGTTGATCGCCAAAGATGTTAGAGATATTCTTCTGGTAATGAAGTGTTTAAATTTTAATTTCCTATTTCTATTGTATTTAAAGTTTTTGTTTTGTTTAAACAGACAAATACAATCACAGAATCGTTGCTGTCTTCGCGCAAAAGTTATTACGATTACATCCACTTCTCGCCACTAAAAGTGCACTTGAGTTTCTCAATGGCCGGCGCTTCGGGCGGACAATTGCCGTTAGGGCTGGACTTCTTCGTGCGGTCAGCCGGTGTCACACTAACCGAGTTTAACGACGTTATATTCAAACTCGACTATTTTGAACGCAAAAATTTGTTACTCGAGAATTCAGAGCTGATATCGATTGTGACCAATCACTACACCACTCAAGTGCTCAAACAGTTTTATGTATTGGTTTTAGGACTTGATTTGATTGGAAATCCCATGAAACTCGTACTCGGATTGAAAGAAGGTTTGTTTTTAAACGTTTAATGTCTTCATATAATGTAATAATTATACTGTAATTTGCATTCATTTTAGGTGTCGGAGACTTTTTCTACGAGCCGTTTCAGGGCATTATTCAGGGCCCGGGAGAGTTTGCCGAAGGCCTGTCCATTGGTGTCAAATCGTTGGCCTCCAATGTTGTCGGCGGAGCGGCCGGTGCTTTGGGAAGCATTACTAATACTCTGGGCGAAGGCGTGTCGGCGCTTACAATGGATGATAAATTCAAACGTGAGCGCCGTTCGCGACTCAACCGAAAGGTCGGTTTTGCCGAAGGCGGTAAAAATTTGCTTAAAGGCGTCTTTTCCGGTGTGACTGGAGTTATAACACAACCCATTCAGGGCGCCCGAGAAGATGGTTTTGAAGGTAATTAATTCATCAACTAATTCATTAATGAGTAATTTTAATGAACTTTCAAATTCTCTCTCTCTCTCTCTCTGCATAAGTGTGGAAAAGGATGTAATAGTGAGTGTTATTTGATATGAATCCAGGAAACTACAAATGAAAGATGAAAATAACAATTAAATTGATTGATTCAATGATTCAATTGATTAGAATAGCATTTATATAACTCATATCACAAATAAGAGCTCGTCTACAGTATAGCAGAGCTTTAACTAAAGTGGCATTCATTGAAATAGAGGCAACTCTTTTACACTATTTCATGCAATTCTGTAAACACTGTATATTCAGTGCTCTAAAGAACTGCTGCTTTTCACATGAGTTTCAATTTTGTTTTTGAGATTTTGTTCAATCAATTCTTATTTTTGAAGAAAAAATTGCCCAAAAATTGGTATTTTTCATAACAATTGAATAGTTATGTCAATAGCAAGAACTGAGTCCTCCCATGATTTTTAAATGCCTAAAAATATTCAAACCCCTCACACATGTAAAACTTGTATCCATTGATAACTTTGAGACCCCAATGTCTGGGCCCACAGAACACGCAATTGGCGTTTATGAATGCCTTTTATAAACTGCCACTTGTTTTGGACTCAACGCTGTATTCAGTTTTTTTGCGCTAAAGTTTCGCAGAATTTGAATACTTTAAAAAGTTTTGGCCATAAATATGAAAACTCAGTTTGTTTTGCATGGATTGAAATTCAAGACTAGCTGACAGTTAGACTTTGAGACCATCTCTCTCTCTCTCTCTCTCTCTCATTCTGTGCAACAATTCAATGATTCAATGATTCATTGCATACCATTTTATGCCACTCTTTAATATTACAAACAATAATTAACAGAATTTACATTTATATACTGTATTACATGCAGAATATATAATAATTGCATTTTGCAATACAATCAATGAAATACTATGAATGAAAAATTTTTGATTAATTTACTTTACATTACAACCAAAGGATAGTTTACTTATTAAATGTCTTGCATTTATATAAAGAATTTTGTTGTGAATATAATATATTCGTGAGGAATGTTATGTTATGTGAGTTGAAAGCAGAGCTCAGCTCAGATCAGTTGCACCATAACTACCGTAAAGGCCCGGCATTGGTAGTCAACATCTGTCTGCTATACAGTCTCTCTCTCTCTCTCTCTCCTATCAGTCCATGAGATAAACCATTCAATTACTCCCCCTAAGTATTGTAAAAACTCCGGTCCTCTGGACTACTGTCGCATCTTCTCCTCCGGACCCCTCTCTCTCTCTCTCTCCTCTGTGGACTACTTTCCCACGACGACGGCGACGACCAGTAGAAGACTTGTTGCATACAATCCAAGGCTTACGAATGAATGAATGCCTTAACGACGAGCAGAGAGGGGTCCGGAGGAGAAGATGCGACAGTAGTCCAGAGGACCGGAGTTTTTACAATACTTAGGGGGAGGCTTTCAAAAGACACCGATAGGCCCAACAAATACAGTGAAGTGAAGTTGTGGTGCACAACAGTATTAGGCATAGAGTTTGGGCAAAGAATATTTGCATTACTGTTGGTGTAGTTGAGTGCACAATATATATGGACCCCTCTTATGGTGACTCTGAGTACAGTATTACCCAAATTACTTACATTGCCTTTTGAGTCCATTCAGCACTCGGTCCGCAACCACTTTACTACACAAGTATTCCCTTAAAAAAATTATTCAATATTTATATGCTTTTCAAGTCTTTGTGTTAATTTGTTTAAATTGAAGGCCAAATAAATAAATTTCTGCGTTAAGAAAGTTTTATCGTTAGTCTTCTCTTTATAACAGACTATAAACTAAAAGCTTTGGATATTTTTATGGACGGAATAGCAGATGAAAGTAATGAAAATGGTTTACAGAAAAAATAGTTTATCAGTTTCACGACATCTGAAAATATAATGATTGTTTGTCAGTTAGTTGTGTAACAAAATACTGAATTAGTGGTAATAGTAATCGGATTGCAATTAAAGTGAACTCACTTTTCAGGAAATCCTATGCTTTTGGTGCAGAAGTGGATGGGATGTGGAAATGAATGCTTTATTTAATTGCTATTATTCTCTGCCACTCATAACATAATTGATGTGTTTTTCGATTCATGTTTTATTGCTTTTGAAATATTTTTTGTGGATTTATTCACAACTTATTACGACAATTGAAAAATTCAAAAAAATAAATTTAATTATAAAATTTCCACAATTAATCACAAACAGGGCTTTAAAAATAGTATTTTGAGTGTTAAAAATGAATATAAATTCTGCATATTTTTCTGAAAACAACATTTGTTTAAATGATAAAATTGAAGACAAGAAAGCGATATACGATTTGTTGACTATTTTGAGTATAGTTTTGTCATTTGATAGTATGTCTATAAATTGAATGGTTTATCTCATGGACTGATAGGAGATATCTTATCATAAATAGACTGAAATGTATATTCAGTTGAATTCTCGGTTTAAACAATAAAACTTAATTACTTTAAAAAGGGTTGCAGTCATAGAGACAGAGAAGTGGCCGACAGTTACTAGCATTGAGTGAATACAGTTTAGAGTCTGTAGACTTTGAGAAAGGGGTCATCAGTTGTAATCTCGATAGGTTTGAGGGCTAGTAAGAAGTCCGATGCGAATCATATCCTAAACAATGAGTTTGAAAAACAAAATTATACCGAAAATATAAATTTTGATTTAAAATCTATTTTTGAGTTTAATGTTTGCTATTATAAGACACAAACAAAATCGAGTGGATATCAAATTAATTGATATCTTGTGGTGATCTTTGAACCCGTGCTGAGTCGGCACTGGAGATATGGCACCAAAAGATGCCAATACTAGCAATACTGGCAACACTACTATTAACCAGCAATTAGGCCATTGACTGGCACTCGATTCCGGCCACCAATACATGCATTTAATTCAAGGTGAAAGACATTTGACTACCAAATCATATACCAAATAGTTGTGTGTATTTTTATATTATGCTAAATTGGGTCAACTTTCAGCTCATGTATGTATTTTATACACTATCTGTGGTATAGTTTGGGAGCAGTGTTTGAGAGCAGGGTTTTAGTCGTATATGCAATGTATAAAACATTGAAATACTTGTTTCCCAAAATTCAATGTTGTGATGAAAAGGTGTTTTGCATTCAATACAAAACATATTTAACTTTTTAATACAATTTAAAATCTAAATATTGTCTGCAAATGAAGAGAATGGTTGTAATGGTAGTAATGGTTGCAGTGATGTAGGCGTTAGTGTTGACGTCCAAACAGGATAACTGATTAGTGCTATATTTTACTTAAGCAATTAAAAGTGGGACAAATCAGCGCTAGTTGTGGCCCATATATCCGGGTCCTCGATGTCAAGGCTTATCCTACAATAAAAAACAATTTGTGAAGTCATCCGTTAGTATTATTTGTATTTACGGTAAACCATAGTTTGAATAACAAAAAACTAACTCTTATTGAAGTAAATGATAACAAAAAGTAAGCGACAATTCAAAGAAAATCTCTTCATATATATAATGAACTTGTCTTTTGACACATGGATTCACTTCAAAGAGTTTTGAGCTCAAGGAGACCATCACTCCATCACTACTGGTTAAGCACTTAACTCACAAACCAATACTTTTCTCATTATATCTTACAATTGGCTTATAATTTGATCTTAAATTAGAAATTATTTAATTCTGTGCAATGTTTTTACATTTAAATGAAAATAATTATGAAATTATTAATTGTGTGCGAATTAATTGAATAAAACTCATACTAAAGCTAGTGTTGAATAAACGACGGTTTGGTATCATTTTGTTGTCATTTACACCAATAATTTAGTAATGATTTAATGGCTTAATTGTGACAAAAACCAGTTAATAACAGTTATGAATCAAATTCTCATAATTTGTTTTGAAAAGTACTGTATTATATGGGGTTTCAAAAGGAAAGAGTTGTTTACAACAAAATAAAATACAATTATAATTGAGTACAAAGAGTGCATTAATTGATAGTTAGGTAGTATCACAATAGTTGATGCATTCTGACCTTGGTTATACATTTTTCATTTTATAACACTATGCAGTAGTTTTTTTGTGAAAATTATTTAAATTAAAACTCAATGAAAACCACTTTAAAACCCTAATCTTTAAAACCCGAAAACTTTCCCTTTCAGTGAATACTGATTATAATTATTATTATGTGAATGTTTTACAATATTTTTGAGCCAAACTTTCCTTATAAAACATTAATCCAATCAAAATATAAATTGTTTACAAAATTTTTAAAAATATTAAAAGGAAAAACTGAAATACAAAACGAATGGTTTATTTTAAAGTATGATATTTTTCAAGATTACGAAACGTTCAGCTTTTGTAAGGAAAAAACTAGATTTTTTTTACTAAACATGAGTGCAATTTAGGTTTAAACTGAATGTGATTACAGTATAGTTAACTAATAAATGAGTGCCTATTTTACAAACGCATAGTAACAACACATTTACTGAATGTAACTTATTATATGTGCCAAACGTATCGCTAAGTTCTCTCTCATCGAGCAATCAATGAGAAGCAAATTCTAAGATAAAAATTGTGGTCAAATCGTATACATAACGCATTTACAAACATTATATGTAAACTATTTAACATAATATGTGTATTCAATGTGCAGTAAATGTTTCATAAAACTAAACATTTAAAATGTTAATCAAATCAAAGAAATTTAAACATTTTCAGTCTCTCTTTCTTTCAATGGCCAATAATTTAAAGCTAAACTCATTTCATCTCTACTTCGCTTGACTTGACGTCTCTCTCTTTTGGGTACACCTGTGGAACAGTTCATCAAAAGACTGGATCATAGGGTGTGTACGCGAAGACAACACCAATCCTTACCATCCCATCCACACAACATCTCATTACACAAAAATATATACTAATTTCTGTTTTTCAAATTGTCTAATAATGACAATTATTATTAGATAATAATTTATTTGCAAAATGAATTGCATTGCGGTTTTGCATCTATTATCCAGAAATACGAAAGAAATAACAACACAACTGAAATATTGACACAAAAGGAAGAACTCAATAGAATCAAACACAAGGGGTTTCAAGGTTTCAAATATATGATTGACAAAATTTGAATTGTGATAAAAATAATTCTCCTTCACTTGTATTAAAAGTTTTTCTTAATTTTTTGTTGTAAATATGTTCCCAGAAAACGCTATTTTAGTACAGAAATAATTGTAAAAACAATTAACAAAATATATCGTAAATCTAAAGTCTAAAGACATTTACTTTGCTTTTACACCTCAATTGATAGGACCCTCCGTTTCAATGGAAACACTGTTTCTGTAAATATATTCCCTTTTCTTGCGGAACATTAGAAGAATCCGCACATCTTTGCAAACAACAGAGCAATAATTATTGCCTTTTCTTCACTCAATGGTAGCTTTTTTGGTCGAACCCAAGGATGACCAGTGCCTCAAGACTTTCCAAAACTTCTTTTTAAAATGAAAAGATTAAAGTGAAAAATAAAGTATAACTTGTTTTTTCTCTTTGGTTCGTCTAATTTAATGCTTTTTGAAAAGTTTCCTATAATTGTATTGCATTTTTAATAAGTGTATACTTAACTCGCGTTATAATGAAATCACAAATACATAAATAAATTAAATAATTATTCATTCGCTTAATACTGAATACAGTAGACATTACATGTACCGAAAGACATGCGAAAACTCAATTTTCCTCGTCTTAATCCTGTTCCACATTTTCCACAAACCGCTCGCTTTTTCAACGCATGCTTTGATTTCTATGAATTTCCAATTGAGTACATTTTTAACAAAAATTAAATCAACTTTCATTAACAACAGTAGTCTCGTAAAAAGGCAACAAAAAAATACTTCATTATATGGTCTAAAAATGATAACTCGAAGCACCGAAGTATCGCTCCCTCATCTGCCAGACTGTCTGCTCCGCCCATATCTCGCAACTATTCATCAATTCATTTCACCGAAATGTTTGCTCATTTCGTTGTCTACCGTTCTCTCTCTCTCTCTCTCTCTCTCTCTCTCTCTATGACTGCAACCCTTTTTAAAGTAATTAAGTTTTATTGTTTAAA
>CAJPIZ010002973.1:0-12559 GCA_905368565.1 Medioppia subpectinata
CCCCATATACGCAAGATCTATTGACTAGCCTATCAAAATGGTCACGTGGTATACAAAATATGGGACGATTCCGAATGGTCATGTTATTGACCAAACCATAAGAAATATAGAGATGGTCCCCATGGGTAATTTGTAAAGGGATAAATTCTGCACACAATTAAAAAAAATTACTAACATCTGATCACTAGTATAGATTTTATGGCTCAATAAAGACAGGCTTTTCGTAATGCTAATCCTATGAGAAAATTTTATGTAAGAAATATTAAGATGGTCCCAATACAAAATAGTTCGAGCAAATAATTGTGTATAATATAAAAAAAGAATTATCAAAATCGAACATGTATTTTAGGTTTTATCAACAAAAGAGTGATGGTATTTTATAAACGACATCTCTAATAAATATACTTTTTATTCATTTAACAAACAGATTATAATAAATAATAAGCATAATAATTACTAATAAACTTTATAATTTACATTAAATCCAATACTATTCAAAATATTTTATTTTGAACATTTTAGAAAAATTCATATTATTATAAAATACCATAACTTTTTTGTTGATAAAACCTAAAATACATGTTCGATTTTGATAATTCTTTTTTTATATTGTACACAATTATTTGCTCAAACTATTTTGTATTGGAACCATCTCCATATTTCTTACCTAAAATTTTCTCATAGGATTAGCATTACGAAAAGCCTGTCTTTATTGAGCCATAAAATCTATAATAGTGATCAGATGTTTGTAATTCTTTTTTAATTGTGTGCAGAATTTATCCCTTTACAAATTACCCATGGGGACCATCTCTATATTTCTTATGGTTTGGTCAATAATATGACCATTCCGAATTGTCTCATATTTTGTATACCACGTGACCAAAAAATTTTGATATGCTAGTCAATAGATCTTGCGTATATGGGGCTCTTAAATGCTTTTTACAGAATTAGATTATCTCTTATAGTTAAAGAGATATAGCGTTTTCCGCATGCTGGAGATCAGTTGACCGCCCCTTTACATGCTACAGTACATTTATAACATGTATGCTATATTTTAAATGTCAATATTGTATGTCTATTTTTGTTAAGATGGTAATTTTTTATAACTATTATTATCTAATATTAAGAATTAAGGATCTAGAATTATTAAGTTGAAAATACACATTTAAACATTTTAAAGTAATTGTAATTTAAAACTTTTAAATAATAAACTTTACATTTTCAAATAATACAGACATCATTATAATATAAAATAAAATAATTATCATACTAATATATACTTATCAAGTGTTTATTAGAAAAATAAACTGAAGATTAAATTGAAAATGTATTTCTATAATAACTTAAATGTTTAAACGGAACCAATAATAATTTAAATAAATGTTAATATCCTGTAAGTAACCAAACGCCCGTAGTTCAATTTGCATTAAATAAACCAAACTTTTATTAAACATTTCAATACAGGTGAATTAATTTAAATAAAATTTTTTGTTTGTTTTACACTGATTTAAATTTAAAAATAAATACAAAGTACTTACTCTTCTAATATCAATCGCAACCATGGTGCTTTAGCATACAATACTTTACATCGCCATTTATATATGTATGGACAATAACATATGAAGAATACTCCCATAAAAAATAAATATATTGAAAAAATCAAACATTTCTTTATAAATTTCATGCGCCTATAAGTGCCGCCATAAAAATAACTGAAGATTGAACATATATTCAAATCCATAGAATAAAATGATCATGGCACACTGAACAACGCATCCTGCTAACATTACTATACCAATGGTGAACAAGTTTGAACCAATGAACACATAAGTTTTGCACGTAAAACAAACGCGAGGTATAGTCCACATCACTCTATCCCTGTCTGACCACCAGTACGTCAACTGATCCGATATAATACGGCTGTAATCACTGGTCATATTGTTTAAGACGTGTAAATCTATGCATGCGATACCGCAAACACCCATCCATGCGGTGATAGTGACCAACCAATTGGGCGGTGGTGTAAACGCACGGCCATTGATGGCTACGTATATGCCGTTTACGACACATAACAATAGGATTAAGAAATCCGTAATGTATTGAATGCTAGCAAAGATTACTTTTGAGATGCACTTTGGATGTAAAGGTTGTGACCACACTTTGGCCATCATTTGCAGGCAAATGAACACATTTCCACACATAAAGTACTGGCATTGAGGCAAAGCATTGTTCAGAGTGTAGGCCATGTGTCGGTAGGACTGGTCGGAGTTAACCACCGCTTCATAGATAGTGTTGTTGTGTTTGCCGTTTGTATAGTAAGACATTATAACCGATGCTTTCAAGAACTGTATTAACACTAAACAAATGATAGAAATTTTATTTATCTCGAGTTTCACTTGAAATCAATGTTTGGCTTAAAAATGGAAAATCTAATGCTTTTACAACGAAATTCATATGAATTTCATTTAAGGCCGTCGAACTATATAAATAAAACCATGATTAATTTATTAATAATCTATTCAAATGTTTATCTCATGACTTATGCTCTTCTCTCTCTCTCTCAGAGGTACAATTGTGCGATAGATGTCAACTGTGCCATTGGTTTACACTGTTTTCAGAGTTGTAACTTATAAGATAGCAAAGAGTGTCCGTATGTTTGAAATAACATAATTTAGTAATTCATAACTACAACTAAAATAATTTATGAATTAAATAAGTATTTGTTAGGAATATTATATATTGCATAACAGAATACAAATTTAAGAATAAAGGCATAGTTGCCTTTATTTTATCAAACAAGCTAGTGCAAATAAAATGTATTGTATTGGATTAAATGATAAATAAGTGCCTTGAGCGCCTTCTAGTGTCGCTAAAATTACAAAAATGCTATCATTATTTAAGTTAACATTCTTAGGCACCAGAAACAAAGTTTCATCAAAATTGGTTAATTGGTCTGTATTCTGGAAATTTTTAAAAAGTGTCAGTTGGAATTATTCTGACAAAATTGCACCAAAATATTTGGTCAAAAATTATCAAATTTTTAAAATGAAAATATTTTTACAAAATACATATTTGAAGTGACTATTTAGTTATTGGGATTCATTAATAGTTATCCGACAATAGTTTAAAGAAGATATCATAACTTCAACCATAATGAGATTCAAATGGGAACCGATTAAATATAGGCCGCCAATCGGGTTGACTACCGATAATGATATGGCCACAGTTGGGGTACCGGTCACTGTTGCACATTGAATAGCATATGATTAGATACATTAATAATTGAAGATTTCAAAAGAGTAAGGGTTTTGTATCATCTCTATTATTGTTTGAGCATGGTCGATTTTAATCAAAATTCACTTATAATTTTTACCGAAATAAAATCTCTCCCATAGGAATACATTATATTGGCGGGTGTCATATAAAATATTCCTGTGTCTTAACTATTGTTGCGAATTTTTATGAAACTTGGTTTCTGGTGCCTATGAATGTTACCTAAAATAACGATACCATTTTTGTAATTTTAGCTCCACTAGAAGGCGCAAAAGGCACCTATTTATCATTTAATCCAATAATTGCATATAACCTTTATTCATATTATAAATAATAATAGAATAATTTAATTTTAAACTAATTATGTTATTTATATAAATTATTAAATCTAGATTTTATAGTGTCGTCAATCTGTTTCTTTCACACCTGGTGATTTTCCATTGAGTAGTCATCATGAATATGATGGGTTACTTGTTCAATCAGCACTCCCTTCGAACACCTCATAGCATACGAGATGCACATAATTACTAATCACTTATTGTTACCTTTATGTCAATTATATCATATATAAGACTCGCACTTTCCAATGTATATTTGCAGTCAATCACAAGTCCTCTTCGAAGGCATTTCTCTCTCTATTATAACGCCTGTTATAACGATTGCAAGACAGGACTGTATTGCGCGACATATCATGAGTGCGAGTATATTGAGTACATTTACTGACCAAGTAGCTTGGCAAGTAACATTTAAAACACTAAAACTTACTCATCACGGACAATGGTATCTTTTTATGTTTGATAAAATTTTCCAGTATTTTCATCTTGGACTCTTCTCCACCACCATGGTAGATTAGTTTTGATGTTTCATTTTGACAGTAGTTTAGCGATTCTGTAAACTATTATCTTTTTACTGAATTGTGATTTAAATTTTGTTATTAATTGTATTTAGTTTATTCAATATTAATTTATTCAATAAATGAATTTATTTAAAACTTACACTGGTTTAACTAACTTTCAATAAATGTAATAAAAGTTATACTCAAAATATTTTTGAAATACATTAATGTAAAACACAGACAACAAAAACAAACAATTATTTAAACATCCGATACTAAAAGCCTAAATACAAATGACTTTCAATAGCAAACATCGGGTATTTATTTTGGGGACCAAAACCACCAGTGCTTATGATCTAAGTGTGCGATACGGTATCCGATACAGAGTCCTTATTTTAAGGGATTTTAGTTGTAATCATCACTCGAAAGAAAAATTTAAAGTCAATCTCAATAATAACATATACATGTTTTAATGATATTTTCAAATGTTAAAATTCAGTTACAATCAAATAAAATACAATATTTATTAAATAGAAATGTTTTAATTAAATTGATTATATTTTACAATTAAAAATTTTTCGAGATTCTCTTCTTTAAAGTTTAATTTATTGTGTAAAAGCATTTGGTTCAAATGTGAAAAAGATCTTTCCACGTCAACTGTTGTTAACGGAGCGTACATTTGATTTTTTTGGAATCTTTTTTCGGTATTCACTAAGATTAGGGTTCTTTGATAACGAGAAATTCAATTTATCCAAAGGATAAGTTTGTGGATATTTCTCCAAATGATTTTCAACATTTTATAACATTTTAATTTGTTGGCCAACAGTCAACTCTTGTGATTGAATGTCATTTAAAGTTTTTGTTAAAATTTCAAATTCTAACAAACCTATAATTTGTTTTTTGAGTTCTCGATTTTCAATCAAAATTTTCAATTCAGCGACCGATTGGTTTTTTTGACACTAAAACTTTGATGAATTTGCAAATAATATCAAAATGTTTTGCGTAATAAAACGACGCATTAAGCCAAGTGGCCCATCGAGTGGGGACAGGTTTCGGAGGCAAAAGAATTTTACAATTTTCCTCAAATATTTTTCTCCGCTTTGGAGAATTAGTCAAAATTCTCTTCATTTTTGCTATAAAACTGTCAGCCAATTTATTATTGTGTCTCACTGTTTCACAACCCCTATGCAATGCATGAGCGATACATGTGACGTGATTCATGTTCTCATAAACTTTCTCGCGCTTTCACCTGCACTAAGCATAACAGGTGCCTGATCTGTAAGACACAATAATACTTTTTCTTTTAGTATTCCTTTGGGCCATAGTTTTTGTAATCCATTTGTTAATGCATTAACAATTGTGTCAGCTTTACCGTCTTTAAGTATTTGAGTTGATATCAAATATGATGTGGGTTTTGTGGCATTTAAAACTCCAACCATAACATTAAGTGCTATGTCTTGAGCTCCAGTCGTTGTCTCATCCATCATTACATAGATATCATTTGCGCCAATAGATATTTGTATTTTCTCAATTACTAAATCATAAGCATGTGACGCGTAGTCTTTTCGCAGCGTTGTCGGGTTAGGGGTTGTATGATTTGATAATTGAAATAAAAATGTACTTAAAACCTTGTTATTCAGTTTTTCCTACGGAATGTCTGCTGACATGAAAGCATACATTAATCATAGTCTTTTCGCAGCGTTGTCGGGTTAGGGGTTGTATGATTTGATAATTGAAATAAAAATGTACTTAAAACCTTGTTATTCAGTTTTTCCTACGGAATGTCTGCTGACATGAAAGCATACATTAATCCATGCCAATACTTTTGGCGATCGTTGAGATTTGGGATATTGATGGCGTTCAAATTTTCGGTTGATTTGCGTTTATTTGATGTCTTACATGAATTTTTAATGTGTGTTTGCGAGGCTGTATGCCGTGTCACATTATCCGTGTGATATGTATCAAAATTATTAAAAACAACTTCACAACACACACACATCAATTTTTGTGCACGTATGCATAAGTTGTCATCAGTATGACATAAGTCGTTCATTGCGATTAATGTTTTTGAATCAAGTTTTGCTATTTTTTGCTTTAAACCAGTCGTACATTTAGACGACTGAAAATTGTCAAATACGTTTTGAAATGCCATTATTTTTATTCAAAATACATTAAACTTTGTTTATTATTTCACACAAACTCTTCATTGCATTTAATTTACTCTTTATTTCAATCAACGAAACACAGATTTAGTAATGATGTGACAATTGTTTAGCATTTTATCACTGATTTCACATGAATTGCAATCAATTGTTTGATTGATTGAAAAGATTAATGTATGCTTTCATGTCAGCAGACATTCCGTAGGAAAAACTGAATAACAAGGTTTTAAGTACATTTTTATTTCAATTATCAAATCATACAACCCCTAACCCGACAACGCTGCGAAAACACTATTATTTGTATTCAAAATACACTAAACTTTGTTTATTATTTCACACAAACTCTTCATTGCATTTAAATTACTCTTCATTTCACTCAACAAAACATTTATTAATTTTGAAGACATTTTATAAAAGTCAAGTGATGTTTTGGTTATAAACAGGTATTTCAATACTTAACAACATCACATGCATTGCCCGGGCTCAACATTTTTACTTTAAATCCTTTTATCATAATCTTTATCAAAACATACATGTAGTTGTATATGAGTGGTGATTGTAACTAAAATCCCTTAAAATAAGGACCCAGGATCGCCGATACCTTTAAGATTGAAATTATGGTAAACATATTTGTTTAATATAATAATAACCTGATTTATATTGAATTTAAATCTAGATAACATATAAATCTATTATGTATTTTAAATATTATATTAAAACGTATTATAAATTTGGTTTAAAAAACTAAATAAATATCTATTTGTTTATTATTTCTCAGCATTTTATCACAATTTAGTAGTTTTTTTGTTGTTCTAAATGAATATAAAACTGTTCTCAAAAAGCTATTTAAATGTCTATTTGTTTGTAGAAATCTATTTATTTAAAACAATTATTTGTATTTTATTTTTAAGTGATAAGTCATTTAAATTTTAAAATGCAATTATTTGTGAAAAACAAATATTTAACATTTTGAATGCTATTAACGACTAGAAAACAGATTAAGGTAAAAATTTCGAACAGAGGAATATATTAATTTTAAAAACTAGACAAATAAAATTGATTTTATTTGAATTTAACATTTCTCAAACATATATCAATTTAAATAATTAAATTTTTAAATAATCATATTATTTTTAAACCTTACCATCAAAATGTTAATTATTTTCGGGTATATATGGAAAAGTACCAATGTAATAGTTTCATTTTGACCAGGTTGCGTAACATATAAACAGGCAGGGCTAGAATTTATAAAATTAAATATTTTAATTAATATTAATGCTTAAAAATTTTTAATTAATAATTATCATTCTCAATACCAAGAATATGGCCATGGTCAATAAGTTGATTATAATGGTGATGGCATTAATGATAGTAAAGTTTATGTACAATATGTTAATGAACGATAGAAGTGGTTAAGAAAGCTATAATTGTGCGATAGATGTTAACTGTGCCATTGGTTTACACAGTTTTTACAGTTATAAGTTATGACAAACAGTTTCCGTGTGTTTGAAATTATATAATTTAGTAATTTATAACTACAACTTAAGTAATTTATTAATTAAATAACTATTTGTTAGAAATATTATGTATTGCATAAAAAATAACATTTTAAAAATAAAAGTCATAATTGATGTTATTTTATCAAACAAACTAGTATACATATATGTATACTGTATTATAATTGGAAATAACGTATATTCATATTTTAAATAATAATAGAAAAATTTAATTTTAAACTAATCATGTTATTTTTAAAATTACTAAATCTAGATTTTATAGAAAACAACATAGAGAGTAAACGTCTAGAAAAATTATATGACAATAATTACATTTTAAAACCTTGGTAACATAAAGTTATATTGGTGGGTTTGTTAAAACTTTTATATATTTAATTTAGTATTTGCCTTTCAAAATATCTCAATAAATAATTATCATGCCCAGATGTGTCCAAATTAAATTACTGTGTAATGAATCTATGCAAATACATAAGATTTATAAATGTGTAAATTGGATATTAAAAATTTTTAACATTAAAAAATTAGTAATACTGTATTTACCTTAATTTAATAGACTTGTCTGCCCAAGTGTTTCCAGACTCTCCCGGAATGGCAGGAGTTTCCAGGAATCAAGGTCTGGCTCCTGTGTTGCCTTGATTATGAACTTGTAATACAATATAAACTACAATTTATGTATTGTTTTAATAGTTAAAATAGTTATATATGCTAAAAATACGTATTAAGAAAATTTTTAAAATCATTTAATAAAACTCAAGGTATCTTAAGTAGTTGAAATATTAATCTGGCAACACTAATAAGCATTCATAAAAACTCCAATATCTCACCAAAACCAATCACTTCAAAAGTATCATTAACTTCAACGAAACTAAAAAGTAATAAACTTGTGTTAAGAACTTATTTATATTTTTTATAATGCAATCATAATTAATAATAATTATTCATTTATATAGATCCCACAAATAATGACCAACAACATGGCCAACAAATTGATAGTGGTGTTGCTGGTGGTAGCGATGATGAACACCATGCTCATTGATGCGCAAGAGCTTGAAGTTGGCGACCGATGTGAGAAAAACAACAATGATTGCAGTGACGACTTAGAGTGCAAACCCAAAGGCAATATCCATATCTGTACAGATCCTTCAGAACAAGGACAATAAATCCAGCATAATTTATTTTTATTAAATATATATTTATTAGATAAAAAGTGTAATCTATTATGTAATACATTATATTGGATTTGTATAAATACAAGAATTTATTTAATTCTGTTGTAGTTATGAATTATGAATAACAACTAAACAAATAAAATTGATTTTATTAAAATTATCATCTAATTATTTGACCTATTACGATAAACAGTAAACAAGAATAGAAACTTAAATTTTAAATAATAAATTTGCAACAATATTGCAATTAAATATTGATAATATACAAGAATCTCTCTCTCTCTCTCTCTCTCTCTCTCTCTCTCGCATTTGGATTATAAAATGTATCATGTTATTTTTATTTTAAGTTAAATATTTTATTTGATAAAGAGATAGAATTGTCGCAAAGGTTTTAGTTTAATTCCAGTTATAGACTTATGTTATATCTTACTTATAATTATTTACATTTTAAGGTACTTTTTATGCTTGATAAAATTTTCCAGTATTTTTATCTTAACTTCTTCTCCACCAACATGGTACATTAACTTTAATATTTCATTTTGACAGTAGTTTGGTGATTCTTTAAACTATAATTTTTATACTGAATAGTAATTTAAATTTTGTTATTAATTGAATTTAATTTATTCAATATTAATTTATTAAATAAATGAATTTATTTAAAACTTAAACTCGTTTTAACTAACTTTCAATAAATTTAATAATAGTTATGTAAAAATATTTGTAAAATACAATAATGTAAAACATAGACACATAATAAACAAAACTATTTAAACATCCAATACTAAAAGCCTAAATACAAATGACTTTCAATAGCAAACACCGGGTATTTATTTTGGAAACCAAAACCACCGGTGCTTATGATCTAAGTGTGCGATACCTTTAAGATTGAAATTATGGTAAACATATTTGTTTAATATAATAATAATTTGATTTAAAATAAATTTAAATCTAGATAACTTTTAAATCTATTATGTATTTTAAATACTGTATTAAAATGTATTATAAATTGTGTAATAAACTAGATAAATATTTATTTGTTTATTACTTCTCAACATTTCCCCACAATTTAGTAGTTTTTGGATGTTTTAAATGAATATAAAAATGCTATTCAAATGTCTATTTGTTTTTAGAAATCTATTTATTTAAAACAATTATTTGTATTTTATTTTCAAGTGATAAGTAATTTAAAATGCAATTATTTGTGCAAAACAAATATATAACATTTCAAATGCTATTAATGACTAGAAAAATAAATCAAGTGAAAATTTGAAACAGGGTTATATATTAATTTTAAAAACTAGACAAATAAAATTGATTTTATTTGAATTTAACATTTCTCAAACATATATCAATTGAAATAATTAATTTTTTAAATAATAATGTTATTTTTAAACCTTACCTTCTAAATGTTTATTATTTTCGGGTATATATGGAAAAGTACCAAAGTAATAGTTTCATTTTGACCATGTTTGCGTAATATATGAACAGGCAGGGCTAGAATTTCTAAAATTATATATTTAAATTACTATTAATGCTTAAAAATTTTCAAATAATAATTACCATTTTCAAAACCACAAATATGGCCATGGTCAATAAGTTGATTATAATGGTGGTGGCATTAATGATAGTAGAGTTTATGTACAATATGTTAATGAACGACGAAAGTGGATAAGAAAGCTATAATTGTGCGATAGATGTCAACAATTGTGCCAATGGTTTACACTGTTTTCATAGTTATAAGTTATGGCAAAAAGTGTCCGTATGTTTGCAATTACATAATTTAGTAATTTATAACTACAACTAAAATAATTTATTAATTAAATAAGTATTTGTTAGAAATATTATATATTGCATAAGAAAATAACATTATAAAAATAAAAGGCATGATTGCCTTTATTTTATCAAACAAGCTGGTACAAATAAATTGCATTATAATTATACATAACATTTATTCATATTTTAAATAATAATAGATTAATTCAATTTTAAACTAATTATGCTATTTTTAAAATTAGTAAATCTAGATTTGACAGAAAAAACAATATAGAGAGTTAATGTGTAGAAAATTAAATGACAATAGTTACATTTTGAACACCTATGTATAACATGTACGGCAGGGTTTGTTAAAAGTTTTATAAAATTTAAAATTTAATTTGCTATTGGCATTTCAAAATATCTAAACTAATAATTATCATGCCCAGATGTGTCCAAATTCAAATACGTTGTAATCAATGTACGCCAATATATAAAAATTATACTCATAAATGCGTAAATTAAATATAACAAAATTATTAACATTTAAAAATTAGTAATACTGTATTTGCCTTTATTTAATAAACTTGTCAGCACACATATAAACAGCGCACATCTCACCAAATACTATCATTTTAAACATTTGTATTGTAACATTTAAATTCAACATTTGTATTATTTAAATTCAACGAGACTGAAAAGTAATAAACCTGTATTAAAAATTTATTTATTTATAATTCAATCATGATTAATAATTAATAAATTATTTTAGTAGATCCCACAAACCATGACCAACAACATGGCCAACAAGTTGATAGTGGTGTTGATAGTGGTAGCGATGATGAACACTATGCTAATTGATGCGCAAAATGGTGGACGTGGCGAACTATGTGGCCAATTCAACAACTTCTATTGCCAACCACCTTTACAATGCAATACCGATAGCGGTGACGGCAATAACTTTATCTGTAACGATGCAAACCCGGGAAATGTAGGACAAGTAGTTTCAGCATAATTCAAACAGGATCACCCCGCAGTTTTTATTACGTCAATTACTTTTATATATTAAATATGTATTTGTTAGATAACTAGTATAATTTATTATGTAATACAATATATATTTTATATTTATTAAATCCTGTTGTAGTTATGAATTATGAATAAAAACTAGACAAATAAAATTGATTTTTAAAAAACATTTTTAAATAATGATGTTATTTTTTATAAATTACCAAGTATAATTTAAAAACAATATACACTTAAAAACTTATTTTTAAATAAAAACAGTGTAGTGTGGTAATATATTACGGTACCGCCGAATGGCTATCTAAATATCCCTGTTATTTAAATCTAATTAGTCAATTGAGTTAAGTTTTATGTTAATTATTTCATATTTCATTGTATTGTTAATTTTTTGTTATTATGTTAATGTTTAACACAATTATCTATTGCAATTGCAGATAATATTGCAATTTGATATTGTTAATGTCCAAGAATCGCTCTCTTCCCCCATCTCTCTCTCTCTCTCTCTCTCTCTCTCTCCTTGTTGTATTGTAATCTAAAATGTATCATGTTACTTTTATATTAAGTTAAATATTTAATTATATAAAAAGACAGCATTTCCGTAAATGTTAAGTCTGGCCTTAGACTCATGTTATGTCATAATTATAATTATTTAAAGTTTTTTGTTAACATTCGACTGACGGGCCATTAACTGTAATTTGCTTGTACATATTTGTAAATAGTACAGTTCGAGCCCAATATATTGGTATAACTGATATATGTTTGCCTTTGGATATTTCTATTGTAGCTAGGATAGTGAAATTAATTTTATAATTTAAGGTAACATTC
>CAJPIZ010002974.1:0-12557 GCA_905368565.1 Medioppia subpectinata
ATAGTGAATAACAAAAATTAAGAAGAAATGCGGAAACAATGGAAATAGCGGTCACTTCTCTCCAATAATACCAAAGAGATCTGATTATAATTTGCGGCATTAAATCATTGTCTTCATCGCAATATTCTGATTCATTCAATAGCTCTTCACTTGAATTTATTAGACATTTGGTCTCATTCTCTTCGATGGCGTCAAACAAATAGTAACCCATTTTAGAGTCATTTTCTGACGAAATAGCGAACGAAAAGTGAGGACTCGACACAAAATCGAGTTCTGATTCCGAGTCCAAAGGCTTGTTGTGATCGAAGACAAGAGCAGTTGGTTTCCATTCAATTTGCAATAACTCTGATTTCGTTTCCATTTTGTCCGTCGATTTTAAGGCCAACAAATCGTTTGTAACTTTAGTTTCAGAGATTTGACCCTTGATTTTGTCGGACGACTGGATATACCACTGATTCTGATAGAGTCCGACATAAACCGATGGCTCAAAACCATTGGCATTTAGATCAGTGTTTGTGAAACCAAAAAGTTTTTGTTTGTCAAAGAGGTTAAGCGGATTGAGTCGACCGTTGCGGTAGTGCCACACGTGAACCAAAGGTGAATCAAACCTATGAGACCATCCATTTATTTGGTCGTTGTGTTTGCTGTGAATCTTAGCCGATATGAAGCCATTGGGAACAATAACTTTAAAATCGGTGTCTTTCAAGATGTCTTCGCTCTCATCGGTGATGGGATTTCCACTCGAATCGGTCGAGTCGTGACATCCAGAAGAGGTTTCCGACAAATGCGGTTCCGTTACGGAGAAAAACCATTTCTGTCGACCGCTTCGGGGATCGATTGCACGTATGGTTTGTGTGATTCGTTTAATTAAAATCAAATTATCAAACGTTTCGTTTTCATTCAATTGAGTCGTTGGACACCCTTTGAGACCGCATTCATAGAAGACACGGCCCGTCGCGATATCAATGCCTGATATGTGACTCTCTTGACCGCCAGTTATCACTAAATCGTCGCCTAATTTATAGGAACTCTTAAGAAGAGTGTCCGCATTAAGTGGTATTCCGTCGATTGTCTTCCCGTTATACAGATATAGGTTGCCATCCAGTGATGGCACCACTCGTACGACACGACCTCTTCGGGTGATCTCGAAGTCGCTTATTGTCGATGAGAGCAACGGATCGGGAGATAATCTCTTTGACCAAACGACATGTCCCGCAGACACGTCCACAGCTGTTAGTTTGCCATCTAATGTGCTTATTATCAACAGTTCCCTACTTTTAGCACATAATCAATAGTTAAATAAGGGATCAATTGATGGCAAACTCTGTGTTCACTTACTTTTCATGTGATTTATGTCTGCAATTGTCTAACGAATAGTAATCTAAAGAGTTGTCTAACAGTGGGAGCGATGTTTCATGTGTTACATCACTCTCAAGACATTCATTGATGGGTATAATAAGACAAATGGCTGTCAATAGGCATGTAATGAATGTATTGCCGAAGACTTGCATTTCTTAGCCATCAATAAGTGATTATTAAATTTAATTATGAATTCATTTCTAATTGTTTTCAAAACACAAACCAAAAGCCATTCAAATGTTTGTAAAACTATTGCAAAACTGATTCATCATTTCATTCACACTAGTGTTGTATTCCTATATTTATAGTTATTATTTAATACACTTTTAATAAAATTATAATTACATCGAAATTACGTAGAAATTAATAAATTTAATTTTCACCATATGTATTGTTAAACAAAATGCATTTTATTGTTGTACTTATTAATTAATTGTAAAATATAATACATATTGTATTTCTACAACACTATTGCCACTTGTGTTCAGTCATATAGGATTGCCATCTGTTAAGAATAAAGTGGTGAAAGTGTGAGTCATTACAAAGACTTGTCGTACGATTTTTTACAGTTAACTGTAAACCTGTTATACGGTATACCTGTCTATACCTTAACATTCAATTATGCAATACTTATACTCCATTGTTATAGCATTGACAACGCTAATTGTCCATGGTCATTTCAGCACAATATATACTACAGTCTGTATACTTTGAATATAGCACTTTTTGACCCAACATATTGTTCATAAAAACTTACTTGTTAGAGAATTAGAAATCAAATGTATGTTCCTAAAATTGATTTGTGGGCAAAATCAATTGCTAATCAATGAATAATTCGTTATAAATTAATCAAACAATTAAAACACGTATTTAATAAAGACTAATATATAGTCTTTTGTAAATAATTTTATTTAGAGATTTAAACATTCGTAACATTTGAGGGGAAAACAGATAAAAGATCTTAAAACTATTGAATAAACAATGATTGATAACATTTATGATAATTATTGTTCGCAATACTGTTTGAGAGATGAGATAATGAGTTGAATTGAGATTTCAATTTACTTTTGGGTTTATATGAAGTAAAGAGAAGAATATTATTCGCTTCAAGAATAGAAGAATAGATTGCTTTGGAATGTATTGAATGATTGCATAAATAGGTTGTGAAAGGAGGGGATGTCTACCAAGATGTGGGTCCGACAGCATTGATGTCAAAGTTGGAAACGCAAAGGTTTTTGAAACTTTGTGTTTTAGGCATTTGGGGAATCGGTTTTTCTAATCCATTTTTTATATCCGAGAAGAATCCAGTATTAAACCAACGCTTCTGATTCACAGACAACTGATTCTTCGTGTCATTCTGTTTGACAATTCTATTGCTTTCCATTACTTTACGCATAGAATACGGAGAACTTTGAGGAGTTCCCGATGGCGTCACCTCTGCTGACGAATTGTGATCTCTTCTATCCGTCAAATGATTGAAAACATTTGTTTCCAGTTTTGGTGCACTTTTACTCGATGTTAAGCCTGAATCTGCATTCAATCAACAAAATGCAAACATATTAAGAGCAGAGAACTAAAAATGGGTTTTATTTGACAAAACAAGTTCTAAAAGCATTTGAACTTAAAATAGTGGGCAAAATGGGGTTCATTCACATATTATAGTTACCTCTGTTGATGGCCTGAATAGGGCTCCAAGTCTTCAAGAGATCCCTTGTGTGGTGAGAGTTGTTGTACAGAAAGTTGGTTTCATCTGAAGTACACGCATAGTCTTCAAAGTTGGTCGAGTGGTTCACCCTTTCAAATGGATTACTACTCCAGTCATTGAGAGTATTCTTCTTCTTCTTGTTGTCCGAATCGTCCATTTTTAGCAAAGAAGTCGTTTCACTGAATCTGTAGTTATATTCATCATTAGAAATGTGTGTAAAGTTAGCAATCAATTAAGTATTCAATAAATAAGATAACAATCATTGCATACAAAATGTGTGATTGTTTGCAATACATGTCCCAAAAGAACACAGTATTCAGGCGATGGGTTGTCAGTGAATCCCATCCCATAGACTCAATATTAGCCTCAATTAAATTCATTTTTGTAACCAATTTATGATTACTTCTAACAATTCAACTCAAAATGGCTTTACTTATAAATCAATTCAATTAAATCAATAATAAATTAATCAATGGTTGAGTGCATGGCTTTTATATACAAGAGTGGTGTACAAGAACTGGAAGGTCGTCCACACGTCATGTTTTTTGCAAAATCTTAACGATAATAACAATCGGTATCTTAAGAAGTGGTGGAAGTGTTGGCAACAAAACATATTTGTCTCACAATTTTGTGTATAAACTAATTGAGGCATTGATTAGATTTGGGCACAAGTATTGATGGCATGACTTTCGTACCATTGATAACACGGTCTTAAGTCTCAATACTTTGATTGATATATACATCAAAATCAATAACTAATTCAATACAATCGCTAATAAATAGATAACAAAACATGTATTCATTAATACTCACCAAAAGAGGAGAAAATTTGGATTCAATTCAATGGAAATGAATGAAGAAATGAAATGAGAGTTAAATATGAAATTCAAATCAATTGAAGGTATGACTGAAGATAATCATTGATACCAATGAAGACATAACCCAACGATAGTTCAAACACTTTTGTAAAATATGCATCTTTTGTGGTATATTGAGGCAAATGTGAGACCAATTGTCTTCAAAATCAATTCATTTGATCCCAAGTTTGAGTGCACTTTCAAAATGTCGTCAAAACAGTTGTACACAACTTGTAGTGCAGTTGTCGTGCGCTTCACTGCAACGCACTCTACACGACATGTACTGCAATACATGTGCAGCAGATTTAGGCCATCGCTTGTGGGGAATCACTGCCAGTCAGAGAGTCTGCCAACACTTCCCAACATATGATGCAATCATTCATTCAATACAACTCAACAACAGTTAATCTCAAACTAGATTTTATTGACTTTTTGGCAACGATTTTAGTTTAGTTTGAAAAACACAATCCATGCCAGCATTGCATGCATTGCTGCAGTTTCCCAATCATTGCTCAATTTAAGCATCCATTTACCACATTCATCCAAAATCCCATAAATACCATAATCAATTTGTTAACAAGTAATTCACGTACAGTACGTGTAGTGCAATCAATTCACTTACATTAATGGGGCGACCTTTGATCCTTTGAAACTAACCCACACTAATCATTAACTTTTAGCCAAACAGTAATGATGGTTAGTTTGTCCACACATATTGTAACCGGATACAACTGTTTAATGTAACCAATATCAATGTTATAAATGTGTATACAGTACTGGAGTGGTATCGCCAGCACTATATTTAACTAAAATGAATTGAATTGAATTTAATGGTTAGTATTGAATGCTTGAATACTGAGCACATGTAGTGTACGTCCAATCTTGCGTTGGTTTACGTCTACAATTACTTTGACGAGAGATCCCCCGTTTGCCACCCCTTAGCAACTCATTCACTCATTTAATGATTTTATTAATAAAAATATTTTCATAAGAAATGAAATTCATTTAATTGAAGGACTGATCAATATATTGAGGAAAACAAAACGTCAAACTCGTCACACATTACAGGAATTGCCTGTCTTTGTGTGTAATATACAGACAAACAACAGATATGTTATGGATAATAGAAAATACAACATTTGTAAAAAACAAATATATTATAAACTATGTTATAAATTATGTTAAACTCTTATATAAATATGTTTTCAAAACAAGAATATTGTGAAAATATTTCCAAAGAATTGAAATTTTATTGAATGCCTCTCTTTTCCATTGCCTCTCTTTCCTCTCCACTACAGTAATACACAGTAATATCTAATCGCATAAAACCTAACCTAATATTCCGATAGCGAATGTCTGCTGACATTATACTAACAGTCAATTTGGCCATTGATTTCATGTTCAATCTGTGATTAAATTAGGATTTAAGTACTTTTAGCGATACATTTGGCAAATATTTATGTTTTTGTTATTTTTTCAACCAATTTATCGATTCATTACTGTAATAATGAAATACCTCTATCCGCACATCTATATCCTATTGCTTTCATTACTTAACAATACAATCAATTAGTAAAATTAAATAACAAACAGTTATGTTAGTTATTCAGACTTTGTATTTTAATCTTTGTTCATTAAGTTTTGCTCAACAAATATATTATTTTCTGTAATAAATTATTACTAATAATGCACTTTAATACTGAAAACTTATCACTACATCTAGTCTTAAAGTTTAAGATATATAAGTTTTAATTATATTATACTGAACTAATAAAATCTGAAATATGTTTTTCAATAATAATTGTTTGCAATGGTTTGTAATCACATCATAAATGATAAAAATTGATAATTTTATTCAAAATATTTCCAAAAATGAATTCAATTTATAAATAAACAATATTTAAAGGAATAGTTTATACGAATAATAATACAATTAATTAATTGAATCAATTACTAAATCCTTGCCAATCACTGCTATCGCCGTCGTCCTCATCCATTTCAATGCCAACACATTTGATGCCATTCTTTATAAGTGGTGTTCCCTTCCCTTTGCCTAAGACTCGGGCGTGAAATACTAGAGTTAGGGTTTGGCACACATTTTGGCTCGAATGCAGACATATCTGCTCTTTTAGTAGTTTTTCTTTGTGTGCAAACAATTCAACAGTTATTTCATATTTAAATTTAGAATTAGTTGTATTCGATGTGTTTGTCGGCAAATTGTCGACATCTAAAGCCCTCAAATCAATTACATGTGTGTTTGGGTTGATTGCCGACGATTCTTGATTGCGAACCACAAGCGAGCCTTCAATCGATTCCGGACACTCGAAGCTGAATGTTATCGCATAACGATGTCTCACCTGATCATTACAATCACACTTATTATAGTTTTATACATTATATTTGCAATATAACAGGCAATACAATAGGTTTTAACAACCAAATAATGGGTTAATTCTTTGTGATTATATTAAGGGTTATGATATGATTATAGGAAAATTGTTGAATACCTGCAAAAATCCTAAATGTACGTCAATTAGGCTTTGATTGGTATATCTGATGCCTATATCTGAATCGTGTCCAACTGTGCCGAAAGTGTCTTCAGTGAATTGGACGCGTTGTGCTATTAATCATTACAATCTAATTAATATATGTATATATTTTATATTTATTTAATTTCAACAAACATTTCGTTAAATGGCTTTCAGTCTCCATCATTAGTAGTTATAATTCCTTTGTTTCACTAAAATAGTAAAAAATCAATTCTTTATTACAAAAGTATATAAAATTTCTTGAATTTATATTATATTAATGACTGAAATAAAACAATTGCTAACTTTGAGCGCAAATCATATCAAAACTTTTATTGCATTAATTAATTAAAAGACGACATTCTTATCGTTTAATCAAATAATTTTAATCGCTTTCAAAATAAAATTCAGATATATTTTAATTGTTTAATATATGATTAAATTTTATGTATGCTATTAATGTGATAAAAATGTTTAATTTGAAATGAAAATGAATTGTATTATGAATTATCATTCAAATCACTGGACGTCGAAGAATCCATTATTTCCTTTGCCTTCATATAGGAGTTCCAATTGGAAGGAATGGATCGGAATTTATTGATCTTCTGTCTGATCTGTCCGACAGACTCCTGATAGTAATTAGTCGGGTCTCTGGCCATCGCCTGTTCGTTACAATCAATATTAAGTGTCAATCAAATACATGCAGTAATTATAACCAATCAAAACATACCTTATAATTATCGCCGTTAAAGAGTTAGTATATTTGCGTTTTGAATTGCCATAAATTTGGTTTTGCTTTGAAGAACAGAACTCCAAGCGAGCGTTAGCGAAGGTTCAGAAATTATTGAAAGCAAAATAAAAGCCCAAAAACAAACTTTTTCTTCTCCTTCTGGTCATCACTTATCAAAAGAGTCTTATTTGGATCTAATGAGAGACCCATTGCCTTCATATTAGAGTTCAGATTCTTCTTCGCATCCCAAGAGTCGCGAATCGATTTGCTTTACAAGTGATAAACAATACAATCAATTGTTGTCGACATTCAAAGTATATAATCATTTTTTACTGTTTGGTAAGTTAAAAGTGGCTAAAGAAGTCGTAAAATAAGGAGACAAAGAATTCGAAACAAAACACTTCTTTAAATACCGAAAATGAGCGAAACGCAGAGAATCTCTGTGGTGAGCGCGGACCCATCGCTACCAAAGTGTGTGATCTTTGATTATCACTAGTAATTCAATCCAATGTTAACTCATTTAGTGATCAAAGTATTGATACGAAGAGGAAATGCGCTCAAAATATAGCAATCAATTGATTGAGTGGTCAATCAAAAGGACAATCAAAACATAATACTCACCGAAAAACGTGTGTTTGTGTTGAAAGTGGAGCTGAAGTGCTGTCCAAACGGCCAACAGATGTCACTCTCAGTCCAACATTGCCTTCAATTGCTTGACATGTGATCTGAAAGTCGCTAAACGTTTGCCATTTGCTATCAATTCAAGTGTTAATTCAATTGTCATTTGTATTAAACATTTCAATCATTGTGTGATCTGTCGATTAGATTTGAATTTATAAGCCATGAGTAAAGCACATCCACCGGAGCTCAAGAAGTATATGGATAAACGTCTGTCACGTGAGTCATGCCATGTCTTTGTCTGTTTTGTATGTATGGATGCGTTAGTAATGAATTGATTGTGATTTGCAGTCAAACTGAACGGAAACCGACAAATCAATGGCATTTTGCGAGGATTTGATCCATTCATGAATCTAGTGGTCGACGAAGCGGTTGAAGAGACCCGAAAGGGAGAGAAGATTCCCATCGGAATGGTTGTCATTAGAGGCAATGCTGTCGTACTTCTCGAGTCATTGGATCGGATCTGATGTCTCATCACATTCTTCATCATTTCGATGCCATTCTTTGGTCTAAAACTCTTTGATTTAATTATAACTTAATTTTCATATCAATTACATATTTAATTAAAAATGATTTGATGTCAAGAAATGGAGACAAAAGTATTAATTTTAAAAGTATTATCAGTTTTAGTGATTATTTTGAATATATTTCTTCATAATATAAGTGTTGATGAAAACGATTGTCCGAATCGGTGTCCGAACGGATATTTCCGAATCGGAAAAATGAAAAGTTGTCACCAATTGCTTGATTGCAGTGATTATAAAGACATGACTCGTGAAGTGTTGTTAAGCAGAGGATTAGTGAAGAATATATATTTATTTGATTGGAATAACAATTATATCATTGTTTCAAATCTAAGTGACCGACAATTTGCCGCCGATTTTGAACATAACCTCCAAATGTTACGCCAATTGTCGGTCAACCCATTGATTGTCCAATTGATCGGTTGGTGTCATAACGATATGTTATTCACTGAATATCATCCCAACGGCGACGCAAACCGTTTACCACAACTTCTTACTCAAGAGGCGTCTAATTATAACAATATTTATGTTAAATTCAATTTATGCATCAATTATGTGAAGATTTTGCAATTTCTGCACAACAGTCCGATCGGCACTCGAGTGATGTGTGACTCCAACTCTCTTCAGAAAACTCTTTCCCAATACTTATTAACAGACAGAAACTGTTAACAAAACTTGCTAAACCTGCGAGACGGTCTTCACTAGGTGTTACTTTCTCCACAATTTACACCAGTGTCTGTCGAGAAACCTAGAAAACATCGCGGGCTTGTCGATACCATATTCTTACAGTCGTTTAGTGATGAACTTATGCCTGAATACGACCACAAAACAGACATTTGGAAAATACCAGACGTTTGTGAATGGTTTCTAAATGCGGGAACCGATTCACAGTCAGGTATTGAGATTATTAACAAATTAACTCATATACACAACCAATGCAAACACATTGATCCACAGAAAAGACCTACAGCTGATGAAGTTCTCAATTTTTATTACCAATTCAGTAAACAGAATGATGATGAATAATGATGTAAATGAGTCTAAATTCAGTAAATGATGAATAATGAATGAATACTTTATTAAATGTCATTGTTTTGCGTACAAACTGTGTGCTACAACTGTCCATTTGAACTGTATTATACTTGTAGTCGTTTTACCGATTGGCGCCAGCATTTGCTAAATGATATGCATCATTAAATGTACCTTAATTTTCAGTATCTTTCAAATAATTGTAATCAATGCTGTGTTCGTACACATGATCAGCAAATTGCAATATAAAATACTGTACCGTATATCAGATCTACTTTCTACCCAAATGAATGGTTAATTTAAAACATATTTATTTTTCAATATAATTAAATGTAAACTTGAAGCAAAAGCGTATAATAATATGATATAAAACTAGTTGAATGAAAAATTTAATGCAATAAATCTAGAAGTGTATAATTTATACAATTTGTAGGCAATCAGGAAATAGTATTCATTAGTAGAGAATATCACAGATATTTACAGATTGTATACAATAGATATGATTTACCAAAATAAGACAATTAAGGCGTGAAATTTATATTTTAAGTACATTTGACGGCAATACTCATCAATTTGTATTAATACTCTTCCGGAAGACTATCGTCTTTGCATTTAGCTCTGGCTCTAAGAGCCGCTGCTCTGGCCGTTCGTCTCACAGGTTTATCAGAAGGACTGACGGAAACCTTCTTAGTTTTCTTGCGGCCTTTGGATGGAGGCTGAGGTGGTTTGGCGTCCACTTCATTCACATCCATTTGTTCCCAATCGTCGAGATTTGATTCCGATTCTGAGCGCATCCGTAAACTCAATGAGTGCGGCAATGGTTTGAATTCTTCATTCATTTCGGAAATATTCATATCTGAAAACCATCGCTGAGATATGGGATTAGGAGATGTGGTAATACTTTCTGATGAACATCTTTGGACGGTTTGCGTGACGCTTGAAGACTCAGTTTCATTAGGTTTGGGAGATCTCATGAATAGAAGCTGTTGTAAGAAATTGGGTTGACTTAAGAGTTGTTGAGTTTGAATGGTCTGAACGGGTGGTCCGTCGACTGCACTGGCGTTTCGTTGCATTTGATTCAATACAACCGCTTGCGTCTAAACGAGCGATATTTTAGTTATTATTTTTCTAAATTAAAGTTTTACTCACATATTGAAAGAAATATAACAAAGTTTTGTTGGCGTAAACTCTAACTTTAATCCATAATTGCCAAACAGATGTAATTCCCATTTGCTTTGCAGTATCGATGTATAAATCAATCGCCTTTTGAGATATAACAATAAATCCACGAATTATGAATTATATTTATAATAATAGTCACTCTTATTGGTATACCTGTTCATGACTTGTGAGCTGTGGATGAATGAGATGAAGGTATAAAATCTTGGATCCGTTTCCATAGGGAGACATCAGCCACAGAATGAATAGTATTTTCATTTCATAATAGAAGGGAAGCCTTTAAAAACATACAATGCATTAAATATTGAATGCATTGTTTCAATAAAATCAAATTCAAACCAAAATCCGACGAATATATCAGTGAATACTTCAACGAATGAGAAGATGGCGAAAACAATCCAATACATCATCCATCGAGACTTGACGTACAAATCAATTATAGTTTACAAATAATGGCTGTTTGTTAGTAATGATAAGAAATACTTACATATTCTCTAACGTCGCGATTCTTGACGGCCTTATAAGAAGAATATGCGGGAAATAGTGTCCCGAAGAGGAGTCTATACATGAAATAAAAATATTTGGCAAATGAGTGAAAACAAGCGCTTCCAAAGAGGAGGAAGAATGCGGTGTTGGCTGCAGTTATGGTAACTTTAAGTGAATTATTAGACATCACTTATTTGATCGTTTATGGTATTCAACAACTCTTTCATTACATTCGCAGCTTATTTGACATAATTTGCAAAATTATTATAATGTATAACTTTGTACAGTAAATGCATTCAATTAGTAAATTATGAAATAGTGTTAAATAAATGCAACATTTATTGCAATTCATGGTATTTATAATGAAATGCATTAATTGTGTGCAAAATACAAATGAATACTTCCTAAAGAGTGATAACTACTCGACTATTATGTAAACGATGGCTAAAAATAGACTCTTAACAGAACTCTTATAGGACTGAAAGACATTCCTCAACAGTCTTATAATACAAACACTTATACAAACATTTGTCAAACTTTTAAACCCTAATCCATAACAACCATACATGTAATCATTTGAATATGTATTTTAATTTTACCATTTCCTAACATTGATATCATTATTAACAATGCTAACAATATTAGCTTTTCTTCACTATCACTGAATCAGTAATACAAATAGCATTACATAATAATATATCACTTCAATAAAAGTTACAAATAAAACGGTTATAACTTCTAACCGTTATATTGAATACAACTATGGGTTGAAAATGTGTTGTAATTGAATCGCATATCAAATAAAAGTGGTTTAAAAAGGATTGCATAGAAAGTAACGTATATTTGAAAATATAAGACAAATTTGGTGTACAATTGAGAGATACTGTCATTGAATGCCATAAATGGACTAACATTTCAAACATAAGAAAAACTGATTCATAAAAAGATATGTAAAATAGAGGACAATATAAAAGTAATAAATGGATTCAATGAAAGTGACCAACAATTGGGTCATCGCTTACATTATAAGACGCGACAAATAATGTCCAATCATTTGTGTTTTGTCACCGATTGGTCCCAAAGAGTGTCCACAAACCAAATGATCACAAAGTAATTAAAATTGTTTTAAAAATATGTTAACTGAGAAACAAATGAAACAAATGCTGGAAAAGTGCCATAAAATTCAAATCAATTGACATTTGGTTAACAAAGCGCTGAAAACAACACAATATTGTTGTGAAATGTTTTTGTTTTGTTTGTCGCCAATAATTGTCTCATAGATTGTCAGCTGAGATACGACTGGACTTCAGAGTCACTCATAGATGGCATTCAATGGCATTCAATATAATAATCACTAATCAATGCATTAATGAAATGTTTGGTTCACTTCATTGAGTAAACTATTTGTGCGTTTATTTCGCTTCAAAACAAATCATTTAAAACTGATGTTAAGTTTAAAGACCTAAACATTTGATGTGTCGC
>CAJPIZ010002975.1:0-12557 GCA_905368565.1 Medioppia subpectinata
ATTGTATATACATTGTATAGCATTATATGTATTGTATATATGCTCTAACATGTAATACGGGCGCCCGACGGCCTCGGGAAACCGTCCTGAGGACGGAAATGGCGTCTGAGGCCTATTACTGACTACTGACATGTCGTCCTTAAACAGTGCTATCAAACCATTGAATGTATTATTTTCATAGCGAAACAATGAAATCAATGGCAGATTTGTGGTCATACTCTTAGTTAAATTATTGCTTTCTGTATAAAGTGTTATCTGTTTTATATAATTAATGCCCATATTAAACGATAACATATTTCGTTCAAATCTTTTCTTATGTGAGTTAAATGTTTGTAAAACTAAATTTAAATTTTCGTTATCCTTAATAGCAAATGTAGGCATAAATGCAACCACTGTTTCGGTTCCGATGCTAACATTGAAAGCAATTGTTTCGTTTGGTTTAGATGACAGTGTCGTTAAGCGGTGATCACTGCTCTTATATACAAATCTATCGACAAAATTGTTTTTAATCTGAAATTTAAAATTTCTAATTAATTATATGTTCATAACATTCATTTAATTCAATGATTATTACATTTATAAAGCTCAAATATGGAGCGAATTTAGGCCCACCATAATTAGTATGAGTGACAGCGAAGTCATATTTTTCATTTAGTTGATTGCATTCAAAACCATTTGTTATCAATCGTGCCGTACGATTGGTGTCAATGAAAATCACTTCCCATAATGTTTTGTCAATCATTATAAAAAATTCTTTATTTGTTGGCTTAGTTTGATAAGTCGGTTGGTGTACTGTTTGAAACCCGAAATCAATTGTTTTATTATTATATAAAAAACTATTGCAAAAGTCGTTTCCAATGGCTATCGATGTTAAACACCAAACATAGGCTTAAATATCAATGAAATTAAAATGAAATATAAATTTAGTGAAATGTTTTAAATATAATTTAATAAAAGATCTTATATACCAAAGAATGTAAAAATCATTTTCATTACTTTTGTAAATGATATTTGAAAACAAATTGATATTTGGTTTACAGTGTAAAGCCTTTACACAAATGATTTTCAAATTTAACAATTTATAAATATACAAGAGATATAGATTCAATTGAAATAAAATTATTGACAACTTATAACGATTGTAATAAACAATAAATAAAACAAATATAATTTTGTTGCAAATGAATTGTAAATTTAAATAAAAATAGGCAAATTTAATAAACCAATAATATTTAAAAAGTATTTCTGATTTTTGGTTTATAAAAATATTAATAAATAAGCATTTCTGTAATAAAATTGTCAAGTTATTTTTATAATTCTGTAACTAATGTATTATAGTATTATATTTATATTTATACACAAAAATAAACAAATAACATTTTTGAATATTACTTTTTATTACAATTAATTTTATGAAAATAGGTTTTTGAGAAATATATTTTTACAAATTCAAATTTCAATGAATATTAAACTATTAATAAATGCAAACGAATAGAAGTTTAGATAAATTAATGAATCAAAAATTATTTCTTTATATAAATAGGTTTTTGGATATCAATTGTCGATTGAGATCCGGCGCTAAAACCCGTCGATACCATTGATTTCTGTTCTGGTTTTTGTTTCTCCTGTTTCTCAAAGACTTCCAAATTCTGCGGTCTTTCGAAATAATTCTTCAGTCTTTGTCTTTCAATCGTTGGATTCATTTTAGTGTCCTTTGGCTCCAAAAACAAATGAAATGATTTTTATTGGATAATAATGTTTGTATCAATAAATCATATAATTATTGTTTTATATCTACTTTTTTGTTTAGTATTTCTCATACAAATGACCACAAATAATAATATGGATATCAGACCAATAATTATAACCAAACCAATGATAATAACAGGATTTGTGAAGATATTGTCATCATTTTGTTTTCGATTGCTTCTCAATGTTGTAGTCTTTAATGTTGTCGTCTCTAGTGTTTTGCTACTATCTCTGCATTCAATCAATGGTTTGAGTTTTGATTCTTTGCACTAAGGAATAAAAATAATTGTTAAAAGTATTCAATAAAATTAAATTTTTGTGTATCTCTTACTGGGTTTGTGTCTATATTTTGTATGAAACAGTATTTAATAGACATGTCGTCCTTAAACAGTGCTATCAAACCATTGATTGTATCATTTTGATAGCGAAACAACGAAATCAATTGTGATTTTGTGGTCATATTCTTAATTAAAGCATAGCTTTTGTTGTCAAATGATGTGTTTTTAAAATTACTGTTAACATCCGTTTCAAACGATGATATATTTCTTGCAAATGTATTGCTATGTGAGTAATGTGTTTGTGAAACTAAATTAAACATAAAGTTATTATAACTTTTAAATTTAGGCAGAAATGCAACGATTGTTTTGTTTTCGATCGTATTATTTAGAGATTTATAACTTGTTGTTTCGCCCGACAGTGTATTCAAACGCTGGTCTTCGTTCTCGTATTCAAATTTATGTATAAATCCCTCTTTTATCTGGAATTCAAATTTTGACATTAATTATAAGTTTATAAAAACATTTGATTGAATGGTTATTACATTTACAAAACTCAAGTAAGGAATGTCATTTCTTGTATAACGACTAGGATGAATATGAGTGATAGCAAAATCATATTCATATTTTAGTAATTTTTGAGTAAAACCAGTGGTAATCAAATGGGCTTCAGATTGTTCGGCATTGAAAGTCAATTCCCATAATATTGTATTAATATATATAAAGAATTGCTTATTAAGTGGTGTAAAGTACACCACAGGATCCGATATTGTTTGAAATCCAAACCCAATTTTATTATTATTTGCTACAAAACTATTGCAAAAGTCGTTTGCAATGGCTATCGATGTTAAACACCAAACATAGGCTTAAATATTAGTGAAATTGAAATGAGATATAAATTTAGTGAAATGTTTTAAGCGATTTGTGGTAAATATAATTTAATAAAAGATCTTATATACCAAAGAATGTAAAAATCATTTCCATTAGTTTTGTAAAAGATATTTTAAAACAAATTGATATTTGCTTTACAGTGTAAAGCCTTTACACAATTGATTTTCAAATTTAACAATTTATAAATATACACGAGATATACATTTAATTGAAATAAAATTATTGACAACTTATAACGATTGTAATAAACAATGAATAAAACAACTATAATTTTGGTGCAAATAAATTGTTATTTTAAACAAAAAAAGACAAATTTAATGAACCAATAATATTTAAAAACTATTTATGAATTCTGTTTTATAAAACTATCAATAAATAGACATTTCTGTAATAAAATTGAGAAATTATTTTTATAATTCTGTAACTAATGTATTATAGTATCAGATTTATATTTATACACAAAAATAAACAAATAACATTTAAAATAACATTTTTGAATATTACTTTTTATTACAATTAATTTTATGAGAATAGGTTTTTGAGAAATATATTTGTACCAATTCAAATTTCAATACATATTATACTATTAATAAATGCAAACGAATAGAAGTTTAGATAAATTACTGAATTAAAAATTATTTCTTTATATAAATAGGTTTTTGGATATCAATTGTCGATTGAGATCCGGCACTAAAACCCGTCGAAGTCATTGATTTCTGTTCTGGTTTTTGTTTCTCCTGTTTCTCAAAGACTTCCAAATTCTGCGGTCTTTCGAAATAATTCTTCAGTCTTTGTCTTTCAATCGTTGGATTCATTTTAGTGTCTTTTGGCTCTAAAAATAAATGAAATGATTTTTATTAGATAATAATGTTTGTATCGATAAATCATATAATTATTGTCTTTATATCTACTTTTCTGTTTAGTATTTCTCATACAAATGACCACAAATAGTAATATGAATATCAGACCAATAATTACAATCAAACCAATGATAATAACAGGGTTTGTAAATATATTGTCATTATTCAGTGTTTTGGTAGTCATTCGAGTGGTTCTCAATGTTGTCTTCTCTACTGTTTTGCAATCAATCAATACTTCGAGTTCTGATTCTTCGCACTAAACAAATAAAATAATATTAAAATATTTAATAAAATTTAATTTTGTGTATCTCTTACTTCTTTTGTACTATAATGTTGTAGAAAACAGTATTTAATAGACATACTGTCCTTAAACAGTGCTATCAAGCCATCAAAAGAATTGTTTTTGTAGCGAAACAACGAAATTAACGGCAATTTTGTGGTCATTTTGGTTACCAATGCCTCACTTCCGGTATCAGTGATATGTGTGCGAACTGATGCATCGTCTGAAGATATTTCGTATTTAAATGTATTCAATACTCTTTTAAAGCTACTGTTTTGAGGATTATATGTCTGTAAAAGCAGATTAAAACCAGTGTTTCGATCGGTAATAAATGATGGCATAAATGCAATGACTGTTGCGTTTCCAATATATGGATTTAAATCAATAATTTCCCCTTTTATGTGATCCAATGAATTCAAATGCCAATCATTGCTTTGAAATTGAAATCTCTCGATACTCCCAATCTTTAGCTAATATTTAAATAAACAATTGTTTATACATTAAATTGTTTTCATTGACAAATTATTACATCAATGAATAGCAAATAAGTGTTAAACACAGTGTAAGTGATTTCACTTATAGTTATGGCCAAATTAAAATCATGGTTTAGTAAAGCTTTTATAACAGGTTTATCATCTGATATGAGCACAGGTTGCTTCCCATCAAAAGTCAATTCCCATATCTTTTTGTCTATTTTCATATAAAACTGATTATTTGTGGGCGACTCGGTTTCGTAATATTGGTGAACTGTTTGAAAGCCAAAACAGTTTGTGCTATTCTTTACCAAATTATTGCAAAAGTCGTTTCCAATGGTTATCGATGTTAAATACCAAACATATGCTTAAATGTCAATCAGATATAAATGAATTAAATGTCAATGAACTAAATTTTTAAAAAATAATTCACACCAAAGATTATAAAAATCATTTTTAGTAAAAGAGTATACGTTTAGAAAAGATATTTGAAAATAAATTGATATTTTATTTCAAAACAAATAATGAATTTAAAAAATTGGCAAATTATAAATAGTCATGAGCAATTATTGTTAGTTGAGTTAAATATTTGTAAAACCACGTGAAATGAGATATAAGTCAAATAAAGTCATTACAAAATCATTAGAAACTTAGAATTATTATTAGAATACATAAAACAATTATAATTTTGAGGCAAATAACTCGTAAAATAAGTCTAGATATCAAAAGCAATAAAAATCAAATAAAGCGATAAAACAATGACTACTTCTTAATATAAATCGGTTTCTTGATATCAATTGTGGATTCATTTTGAGTCCTAAAACCTGTCGATTCGAGTGATTTCTGTTTCGGGTTTTCGGTGTTTTGTTTCCCAAAGACCTCCAAATTCTGCGGTCTTTCAAAATAACTTTTGAGTCTTTGTTTTTCAATCGTTGGATTCATTTTAGTGTCTTTTGTCTCTAAAATATATTTAAAATGATTTTCAATCAATACGATTGAGTTTTTCTTAATTAAATAAAATAATTATTTAAAAACATTATTTCTTTGCTTACTTTTAGGAATGCTTTCCTGTTTAGTATTTCTCATACAAATGACCACAAATAATATGAATAAAAAACCAAAAATTATAACCAAACCAATGATAACGAAAGGATTGGTTAATAAAGTCGTTATAAAGTCATCATTTGGTTGTTTAGTCTTCATTCGAGTGGTTCTCAATGTTGTTGTCTCTACTGTTTTACCACTATCTCCGCAATCAACCAATATTTTGAAATCCGATTCATTGCACTTAGAATTCAATCATTAATTAAATTATTTAAATAAAATTGATATTTTTGTCTCTCACTTGTTTGCCAATTGTGTTTATAAAACAATATTTAATAGACATGTGATCTTTGAATAGTGCTATCAAACCATTAAATTCTTTGCTCTCATAACGAAATAATGAAATCAACGCTAATTTTTTGGTTAATTTTGTAAAGAATTCATTGCTCTCATAGTCAACGGTAATTGAATTAAGTTTAGCCAAACTTATAGCATAAACATCGTATTCAAATGATTCAATACTTCTATCAAATTCATTGGTTTTTGAATTATATTTCTGTAAAATTGTATTAAACTTATAGTTTGAATCGATAACAAACGGTGGCATAAATGCAACGATTGTAATGTTTTTGGGTTTGAGAATCCAATTTAATTGAATCTCTTCTTCTTTTAAATACGACAATGTATTCAAACGCCGATCACTGCTATCGTATTGATATCTATCAATTTTGCCACTTTTCAGCTATAATTATAAATTAATTCATATTTAACATTTATATTCTTTCAATTACTGATATTTACATTAATGAATAGCAAAAGCGAGTAAAGTTTATCAAAGATTGAATGTCTGTAGGTTATAGTGAGGGCTAAATCGTAATCACGTCTTAGTTCTGGACATTGAAATCCTATTGATTTCAAATCAGCCCTACGTTTACTGCCATTAAAAGTCAATTCCCATAATTTGTTGTTTATGTTTATATAAAATTGTTTGGGTTTAGGTTTTACGTCGACCATAGGAGTGGGTGATTGCTCTACTATTTGAAATCCAAAACCAATTGTGTTATTATTTGCCACAAAATTATCGCAAAAGTCGTTTCCAATGGCTATCGATGTTAAACACCAAATATAGGCTTAAATGTCAATCAGATATATAGATATAGAGAAAGGATATATAAATTTAGTAAAATATTTTAGCGAATTGTGATATAATTTGATTTTTTAAAATCAGAAATAATTTATACCAAAAAATGTAAACATCATTTCAATTAAAGAGTATTTTATAAAAGATATTTAAAAAGAAACTGATATTTGCTAAAACTTGATTGAAGGCATTCAGTGCAGAAATGATTTTCAAATTTAACAATTTATTAATATACACGAGATATGAGATATAATTCAAATAAAGTCATTACAAAATCATTAAAAATTAAAATTATTTTTACAATAAATAAAACAAATATAATTTTGATGCAAATAAATAGTAAAATAAGTCTAAATGTCAAAAGCAATAAAAATCAAATAAAGTGATAAAACAATGACTACTTCTTAATATAAATCGGTTTCTGAATATCAATTGTGGAGTCATTTTCAGTCCTAAAACCCGTCGAAGTCATTGATTTCTGTTCTGGTTTTTGTTTCTCCTGTTTCTCAAAGACCTCCAAATTCTGCGGTCTTTCAAAATAACTTTTGAGTCTTTGTTTTTCAATCGTTGGATTCATTTTAGTGTCTTTTGTCTCTAAAATATATTTTAAATGATTTTCAATGAATACAATTGAGTTTTTCTTAATTAAATAAAATAATTATTTAAAACATGATTTCTTTGCCTACTTTTAGGAGTGCTTTTCTGTTTAGTATTTCTCATACAAATGATCACAAATAATATGAATAAAAAACCAAAAATGATAACCAAACCAATGATAACGAAAGGATTGGTTAATAAAGTGGTTATATAGTCATCATTTGGTTGTTTAGTCTTCATTCGAGTGGTTCTCAATGTTGTGGTCGTTATGCAATTAATCAGTAATTTGAGGTCATTTTCTTCGCACTATTAATTAAAAAAAATGACTGAATATATTAAATAAACTTTGATTTTTATGTATCTCTTACTGGGTTTGCATCAGCTATTTGTACAAAACAGTATTTAATAGACATACTGTCTGTAAACAGTGCTATCAAACCATTACGTGAATCGCTTTGGTAGCGAAACAACGAAATCAATGGCAGATTTACTTTCATTTTTTTAATTAATTGTTCGCTTTCGGTGTCAACTGAAGTGACACTTAATAAATAATTGTCATAATATACTTGATATGATAGCATATTTCTAGTGTTGTCTGTTGTTTGTAAAACTAAATTAAACTTGTCGTTATGTTTTAGCTTAAATTCTGGCATAAATGCAATCACTGTTTTGTTTTCGGTCTCAATATTTAAATCAGTTGTTTCTTTGGTTTCGTCCGACAATGTAGTCAACCACTGGTCATCGAAATGGTATTGAAATCTATGGATAAATCCTTCCTTAATCTTAAATTCAAATTTTGTCATTAATTATAAGTTTATAAGACATTTGATTCAATGGTTATTACATTAACAAAACTCAAATAGGAATTGACTTGAAAGACCATCTCATGGGTGTGAGTGATAGCAAAATCATATTCATATTTTAGTGATTGGCGTTTAAAGCCTGTTGTATTCAGATTTGCCATAGAATTAATCTCATTGAAAGTTAATTCCCATAATGTATTGTTAATATTAACAAAGAATTGCTTATTAGTAGGTAACCAACTCCAGTATCTATGATGTATTGTTTGAAAGCCAAACCCAATTGTGTTATTATTTGCCACAAAATTATCGCAAAAGTCGTTTCCAATGGCTATCGATGTTAAACACCAAATATAAGCTTATATGTCAATCAGATTTGAAAGGATATATAAATTTAGTGAAATATTCTAACGAATTGTGATGTAATTTAATAAAAAATAAGAAATAATTTATACCAAAGAATGTAAAAATCATTTCAATTAAATAGCATTTTATAAATGATATATCAAAAGAAATTGACATTTGCTTTAACACTACTAATGCAGAAATAATTTTCAAATTTAACAATTTATAAATAACCGCGAGATATGAGATATAAGTCAAATAAAGTCATTAGTAATGACTCATTACAAAATCATTAGAAACTTAGAATTATTATTAGAATACATAAAACAAATATAATTTTGAGGCAAATTACTCGTAAAATAAGTCTAAATATCAAAAGCAATAAAAATTAAATAAAATGATAAAACAATGACTACTTCTTAATATAAATAGGTTTTTGGATATCAATTGTGGATCCATTTTTAGTCCTAAAACCCGTCGATTTGAGTGATTTCTGTTTTGAAGTTTTTGGTTTTCCAAAGACTTCCAAATTCTGCGGTCTTTCGAAATACTCTTTCAGTCTTTTGCTTTCAATCTTTGGGTCTATTTTTGTGCCATTTTTTGGACCTAAAATTACAATAAAATTGGGTTCAAAATAATTTAGTTAACAAATTGTTACAATATATTGTAATTAACTTTTATATTTACTCGATTTCGATGTTCTTTTGAGTTCAGTTTTTGGATTAGTTTTATCTTTTGTAGTTTTCAGATAAATAATTATAAATAATATGAATATCAGACCAATAATCACAACCAAACCAATGATAATAAAAGGATTCGTGAATATATTGCCATCATTTGGTTGTTTAGTCTGTATTGTAGTTCTTAATGTTGTTTTCTCTACTGGTTTGCAATCAATCAATGGTTTGAGTTTTGATTCTTCGCACTAAGAAATGAAAATCAATAATTGAAAGTATTTATTAAATTACTTGTTATTAGTTTGTGCATCACTTACTGAGTTTGTGTCCATGTTTTGTACAAAACAATATTTAATAGACATGTGGTCTTTGAATAATGCTATCAAACCATTGAATTCATTGCTCTGATAGCGGAATAACGAAATCAACAATAATTTTGCGGTTAATATCTTAACTAATTTAGTGCTTTCATTGTCAACAGGTGTATCACTAAGATATTGACCATCAACATATTTAAATGATTTATTATCTCTAGCAAATGCATTGTTATTTGCATCAAATGCTTGATAAATTATATTGAACTTATAGTTTAAATCGGTAACAAACGGTGGCATAAATGCAACGATTGTACTGTTATTGGGTTTAAGATTCAGCGGCTTTAAGAAGACTTCTTCTTTTAAGAACGACAATGTATTCAAACCCCTATCACTGCTATCGTAAACATATCTATCAATTGATTTAGTGTTTAACTGTAATTATAAATGAATTAATATTTAACAGTTATATTCTTTCAATTACTGATAATTACATTAATGAATAGCAAAAGTGATGAAAGTCGAAATTCGGGGTAAAATCTATAGGTTATAGTGAGGGCTAAATCGTAATCACGTTTGAGTTCTGGACATTGAAATCCTATTGATATCAAATTAGCCTTACGTTGACTGCCATTAAAAGTTAATTCCCATAATATGTTGTTTATGTTTATATAAAATTGTTTATTTTCAGGCTTTTTGTTTATGGAAGTGGTTGACTGCTCTACCGTTTGAAAACTAAAACCAATTTTGTTATTATTGACCACAAAATTATCGCAAAAGTCGTTTCCAATGGCTATTGATGTTAAACACCAAATGTACGCTTAAATGTCAATCAGATTTAAAATGATATATAAATTTAGTGAAATATCTTAACGAATTGTGATGTAATTTAATAAAAAATGAGAAATAATTTATACCAAAGAATGTAAAAATCATTTCAATTAAATAGCATTTTATAAATGATATATCAAAAGAAATTGACATTTGCTTTAACACTACTAATGCAGAAATAATTTTCAAATTTAACAATTTATAAATAACCGCGAGATATGAGATATAAGTCAAATAAAGTCATTACAAAATCATTAGAAACTAAGAATTATTTTTAGAATAAACAAAACAAATATAATTTTGATGCAAATAAATAGTAAAATATGTCTAAATATCAAAAGCAATAAAAATCAAATAAAGTGATAAAACAATGACTACTTCTTGATATAAATTGGTTTTTTGATATCAATTGTTGACTGAGTTCTGGCACGTATAGGATAAATGTCAAACAGATTGATATGAGATATAAATTTAGTAAATTGTTAAGAGATTGTCATAAATTAAATTATACCCAAAATTGTAAAAATTTTATATATTTTAATATAACCACAAGAAATGAGTAATTCTTGAAAAAAATAATTAGAAAATTATTGAAAACATGGAATTATTTTTAATAAAACAAATATAATTTTGATGCAAATAAATCGTAAAATACTTTTAAGATTTAAAAGCATTAAAAATCAAATAAAATAATAAAACAATGACTACTTCTTAATATAAATCGGTTTTTGGATATCAATTGCGGATTCAGTTCTGGCACTAAAACCCGTCGATTCGAGTGATTTCTGTTGTGGTTTTGATNATAATTTGCTACTAATATAGACACCTTGCTCATCATACCTATCCAGTCATATTTTAATTAATTAGATTTTCAAGGTCTATTTTTGAGCACTGTAATACAGTGCTTTAGGCAGATATCACTTAATACTTGAATTAAAACCAATAATTCATTTAAAAGTCAATCCAAACCTATTTTTATTGATTTTGTAATGAAATTAATATTAATTTTATTTAACATTTGTTTTGATAATATTTTCAAGTTTTTTACAACAATTAATAACAAAATAATTAAATTAAAGCATTTATTAATGCAATACTCTATTAAACAATTAAACAACAAATAAACAAAAAATACAATACTTTTTCCAAATCATTGGCTTTTGCTTTATTTTAGGACTTTTCAGTTGTTATGCGGACGACTAGAGAGGGTCCGAGGTTTACGAAGAGCTCTGATCTGTGACCACATTCGCGATCGTGTGGTCACACCTCCGACCGGAGGGGATCCGAAAAGTAGGAGCACTACTGACTACAAGCGAGTAGTGGACACGTGTGCGGACGGAGTGCACCACCGCTGCCGACCGAAGAGGATTCGGGCACAGCTTTCAGCGATTGAAATCCTCGTGTGGCCAACAACTCATCAGCCAATCATTGCTCCTTTTTATCAGTAGTGATTATTAACATGTATTTACACTGAAGTTTCACTTGAATGCTATTCACATGTCGTGAGCTCTTTTCCCCTGGAGTCCAGAGTCGAACGCAGTCCAAAGTCGAGTGGAGTCCAGAGTCGAACGCAGTCCAAAGTCGAGTGGAGTCCAAAGTCGAGTGGAGTCCAGAGTCGAACGCAGTCCAGAGTTGAACGCAGTCCAAAGTCGAGTGGAGTCCAGAGTCGAACGCAGTCCAAAGTCGAGTGGAGTCCAGAGTTGAACGCAGTCCAAAGTCGAGTGGAGTCCAGAGGCGAACGCAGTCCAGGCAAGCCAACACGCAACGGTAAAGTGGAAAACTGTTTTGCTTTTATATTTTACGTTAAAATGTGATATAATTATACGGGTAACCAGGGGTGGGAAAGCGCGCATTCATTATGTAGTACACGTATCCACCCCTAAATGTAGACTTCAACAGTATTACCATGTGATCAGGTTATGGTCACCCTCTCTGTAAGAATACAGAGGGGGTCACCATCACCTCCCTCGCTCGTTAAAATTTACGCATTGCCGCCCGTGTTGGACACGCGGCCGCCATTGACATACCTTGGGTTCAGCCGAACCCCCCACTCTCATAGACCTCGCTCTGTATTGACTCATAGTCACTCCCCCTCTCGTTATGTCTTATGCCTCGCTTAACGGGTTGGACCCGTATTTGCCGTAACCATAGCGTGGGTTCAGCCGAACCCCCCACTCTCATAGACCTCGCTCTGTATTGACTCATAGTCACTCCCCCTCTCGTTATGTCTTATGCCTCGCTTAACGGGTTGGACCCGTATTTGCCGTAACCATAGCGTGG
>CAJPIZ010002976.1:0-12556 GCA_905368565.1 Medioppia subpectinata
ACATATGATTGTAATAATCATTTTTATTTCATTATTAATCTCAGAATCGGATATAATTTAATTTTATTGTTTCAGTGATTTCTGACTTCAGATTATGATTACTAGTAATTAATTTAAATGAGATTTCAATTGTAGAGTAGTATGAAGTCAATCAGGTTTTATTGCAACAAATGAGAGACAATTAGTTGCCAACTCTTGTGACTATACGTTTCTCGCGACCCATACCTCTAGCAATTCCTGACCCTCTTTTTATATCACTCTCTCATCCCTTTATTTTATAGTTTTTTAATAAAAATTAAAAAATATATTTTATTACAAGTGGTAAAGAGTTGTAGAGTTACGAGTTATATGAAAGTTTGAGGCAATAAATGACATGTTATACATAATTTTAGTTCAATTTCCTTCCGTTGTCTATAATTTAAATATTTATATTGAAATGTATTTTTTAATAATTAAGGTTAAATGTAATTTTTCTTTTAAATTAGATTTTTAACACTGTATAATAATAATTCGTATATTTAATTTCTTTCGTCGATTTAAATGTGAAATATAATGAGTTTATATTTGATCGCAATTTTAATAAAACCTAATCAAACGAAATAAGATTTTGAACCGAAATAATAAATCATTAGAAAATCAATACAATTAATACCTGTTTTATTGTTTGGTTTGTTTTACAAAAATCTGAACAAACTTTTAGTTTGTTATTAATTTAAAAAGTTGTGCTCTTCTATGGAAAGCCATTTATTTGATTATTTAATTTATTTTGTGAACTGAAGTATAGAAGAAGAAAACTCACTCCAATCCCAAGTGTTAGTGAGTTATACTGTAGTGATAAATGATTTGTGAAAATTGATTGTTTCGTCTTATTTCACGCTTTTATCTCAATTGTTAGCATTAATTATTTTAAATACAATACATCACAACAAATACAACACACTTTCAAATAAAATTTTTACTTTTATTCTATCGTCTCAATTATATATACACTATATTCTAATGCTTTCATCAAATAAACTAATTATTTGCAAATTTAGTTAAATATTATTTTATTATAAAGTGCTTTAAGTGTCTAGTCAACTTCAGGAAATGTGTTTGAATTAAAGTACATAAATTTAATTACGAAAATTAAATCATTTGAATATAAAATGATCATTAAATTTATTTTATATAATTTGCAAAACATTGATTTAAAACATACGTGAAATTTGCTTTGAATTTATAATGCAATTATGAATAACAAGTAATAACCAACTTTCTAGTTAAATATTAATTTCAAATTAATAATTTATAAGAGAGAGAGAGAGAGAGAGAGAGAGAGAGAGAGAGAGAACAGTCAGTAGCGATAAATAAATATTAATATATTAGCGAACAATTATAACATAAATCTCAGTCTTAACCCATTTCTGTCCATTTTTAATAACTAAAATTCATTTTTATTTAAATATAAATAATTCGTTGAAATATTATATACAAATGAGGAGCACTTGTCTGTCAATCTATGGCAAGTGGTTCTCATATTTGTTTAATAATAGGAATATTAAGCCAATAGAGAAGTTGCTTCTAGGTTCTTTTATTTATTTTCTTCTTAAATAAGTATTCAATGCAAATAATAAATATTTTTATTAATATTTAAATGTTTATACACTGTATATAAACGATGTTTAAACAACATTCACAGCAAATAGTAATTCCCATAAATTGTATTTTGCAATAAATAAAAAGNTTATTTTCTTCTGAAATAAGTATTCAATGCAAATAATAAATATTTTTATTAATATTTAAATGTTTATACACTGTATATAAACGATGTTTAAACAACATTCACAGCAAATAGTGATTCCCATAAATTGTATTTTGCAATAAATAAAAAGGTCTGACATTTGTTTTTTTAAGTTGGATATTAATGTCCGCGAATTAACAAATGATTTATCATTTCCTATAAGGGCTGTAAGATCAAGATGGATGAGCATGGTAATATAGTGGCCAAACGGTACAGTCGGTGCAGCATATTTATCAAGTCGTTTCAAAATGATTTCGCCGACTCAAGCGTTTCCAACGAAATCGTCAAAAACAACGGCTTAATTGAGTTACAGAAACCGTATTTATTATTCGATATGACAAAGTTTAAGACCAATGTTAGCCGAGAACTTCGCAACCCTTATCCCAACCGCAAGAAACTGGAGAATCAGTGCCTTTCGTGCATCGCTTTCGTCAGAAACAGCGCCAATATTCTCGAACTTCCCGTTTATATAATGATCATTAATATAGTGGCACTCGATTTGCTTAAGTCTAAGCTAACTCTCAGTACGTTTTTTGTTGCTTTTTGTAACCAATCGTCTCTAAATGTGTTTTCATTTGTGTTTGCAGTTCCCTATACTATACGGCAAAAGTCACAAAAACCAGCAAATATGGGAACCACGCGAATACCCGATTGGGTCTCACTATTCAATAAAACCGACAGACAGTCAGAAGAAGACCCGTATTCACTGCCGGCCAATGGATCCTCTTATGGTTCGGGTTTTTACGCCAATAATACGGTTAATACGGGAACTTTGCATAAGAAATCCACAGTTAGAGAACCAAAACCGCCTAAACTTCCCCCCAGAGATTTTGGCAAATATAAAAATAACAAGAAATTACCCGCAAATCACATTCAAATCCCAACTCCAGACTACTCTCAAGAGGAAGACTTCTATACAATGAATCAAAAGACAATGAAGAAGAAGCCCTTATGCAAGAGAGGTATGTGTTTACATAAAATTAAATGATTCAAGTATTTTATTAATAACAAACTGATTGTATAACAGATGAGGACCCGTACTATTGCGGTCTTGAGGCCAGAGTGACAAACTTTGTGAGACCAGTGGCCACACAGTCTAAGAAGTCGGTCGCGTGGCGTCAAATGCGAAAAGTGTTTTCCAGCGGTTATATCAACACATTGTTGCCTCCGTTGACCAAAAAGAAAAGATCCAAATCTTTTTACTACAACTCATCGGAATCGGATCCATACGCCTCTCTCAACGATACCATATATGAACCCATCTATGGAAGGGTTTCATCCAATTATTCAACCAATAAATACAAGCCCTCAACAGTTAGGAGTAGGGCTTACGTAAGCGAATGGCAGAATCACTACTAATTCACAATACATTTCCCCATTATTTGTGTCATTCTTTAAAATAATGTCTAAATAAATGAATTTATTAATGGATTTTATTATTAAAAGTTTAAATTAATTTTATAAAAACCAAATATTTTTGTCAATAAATAAATATTTTGTTTGATATTTGTTGTGATTGTATATATTTATTTGATGAATATTATTGAATTATTCAATTACTGTTATTTTAGTCAATTATATTAATTTTATAAAAACCAAATATTTTTGTCAATAAATAAATATTTTGTTTGATATTTGTTGTGATTGTATATATTTATTTGATGAATATTATTGAATTATTCAATTACTGTTATTTTAGTCAATTATCTATTAAAATATATTTCGTATTTAAAAGTTAATTCTCTCACTCGTCAGTAATTAGTTTCTTATAAATAATTCTTAAATAAGATAATTAAGATTCAGATACATTCGCAACTTGAAAATTATAACAAATGAAAATGAAATTACATCTATAAACTCTTTGAAAAGTCATAAACTGAACAGGGCAATTCTTTTGATAGCATAGTAAATATAGTAATTTTATAATCTATCAAACTAATAACTAAAGCCTTTCAAAATATGCATTTATAAGCAGTCAAATATGTCATATAATATGCACTAAAAAGTGGCAAAATATGCACTCAAATATGCATTTATAATTCTGTTAATATACGATATAAATATTATTTAATATAATTTATAAACAAAATGACCAATTGTTATGATGAAAATAGTCATTAGGTCTTAAAAAATCATTTAAATATTCTAAATTACAGAGAAAATATAAATTAAAAATATATGCCCTGTTTTTAAATGCTGTAATAATTGCTAGAACTACAGTAGGCAATACTTTAACACTAATATACAATGTTAATCAGATAGATATTTGTTTTATGACTTAATATTCTGTTCAATTATACAACTAATTTTAAACAATTGTAAATTTTCTAATAGATTAAACATTTTAGTTATGATTTTTGAGCAAATCCGTGCCTTTTACGATTTTAGACCAAAATATTCACTTATATGCATTTATGAGCCTAATATGCATTTATATGCAAAATAAAAGTTCGCCAAAACACCCCTTATTATGTCATTCGTTAGCCCCCAAAGTCCCAAGCATATATTACTAACCGGTAAAAACATGCATTTGCATGATATGAAAGGCTTTACTAATAACCATATTTTAGTATTTCCAAAAATAATATTAACTTAATATTTGGTAATATTCTATACTTTAATATACTGTTTGTATATAAAAATATTAATAAAAAAAGCAAAATATTTGTCTAACAAAACACTGAATCGATGGAAGTAAACATTGAATTGGGGTAACAATGTTATACATATAGTTGTATCAGATATTGTCTTATTTAGCGTATAATACATTCCTATTGAGCTGTTAATGTCTTACAATAGCTGTGAAACTTGTAAGTCTTGAATTCAAATAACTGTAAACCAAAACACAAACACATTCTGTTTGGAAGACTTTCTAACTGTAAGAATAAGTATAAGTCATACTAAAAGTCATGCAATAATACAGGAATTACGAAAACAACCTTTTTATACACACATCAAGTCTATAAATAAATAGTGTATTATTTACAAAAATTAATTGTTTATTTCTTATTTTTGAATTGTATTTAATAGAAAGTGTTTTCAATATTGTATTTCTTATCAATAAACAACAAAATTGAAACTTAGAAACTGTTTGAAAAATAGCATTAAATTAGAAATTTAACAACTATTTAATGATTTTTGGGGCCAAAGAATAATTTTTACATACAATATAAACAAAAATCTCATTTCTATAATGAGATGTGAGAATAATAATTAATTGAAGTTGTGTTTCAAATTAACACTTAAACTATCAAAAATATAAAGTGGTATTATATCACAATATACTGTATCACTGATATATTGTATGTTATATTAATATTTATGGTGTCATTCTGTCTCATATTTCCACAAAACTTAAATTAGATTTTAATTATTTTTGTCTCATCTCTTAAAAACTTTTTTCTGTTAAATAATGCCATAATAAATGAAGTGATTTTTAAGTATCACATTTCGATGCACTCGTCGATCAATTGTGTCATAATTTTTATACCAAATGATATTCACATCATTTATATTCATATCATTTACTAATGGCATCAAAATATTTTATGGAAATAATTTTAACGCTTATGTTATGAATGATATAATGTATTCATTTATTTAAAATTTACTTCAATTATTTTAAAAGTTTATCGCAAATTAGTTTGAATGATAAATATTTCTTTGATACAAATTATGGTCATTTCTGATTTCACATTCAGACAAACGTGGTATAAAAGTATAACCATATCTCGGGTCGGATTTTATTATAATTTATTAGGATTTTTGATTAAAATAATATAAATTAAAAAATATATTATTATATTAATTGGATAAAACAATTGCATTAAATTACTATTGAATTACTATTATAAAAAAAGTTGATTAAAACAAGTAATTAACATAAGTAATTACAAAATTAATATTATTAATAACTGTTAGTAACTAACTCTAATTGACAAAAATAAGTAAAAACTCAATTATAAAAATGTTATCTCAAATGACAAAATGTTAGCAATAAAAACAAAAAAGTTATTAATTAAATGGATTAATAAATTGATAGCAAATAATAAGTTATTCATAAATATTGTTGAAATATTGACAAATTAAAAAACAAACAATAAATTGTTAACAAATGCAATATCATTACAAATATTATGGATGTGTCGATGATTTGCCGAAAGTATTTTCTCCGCTGTAAGCCATATAGAGGAAGCCGTCCTCATCCCTGTGCTGCTGATAGATCTCTCCCATGAGAGCACTATAAACAAGTCATTTAGTGTTAGTAATGCTCAGCAAAAAGCTTCTCATTTGAGTCGACGAAAAGCACATACAGAATAACCATTAAAAGTATAATCAAATTATTAATACAATAATAACAATGTAACATAAAATACGATTATTATATAATGAAATTGAGTTCTAAAACAATTTATAAATGATTATAATTTCGGTATTAATCGATATACGGGTAGAATGTGTGTGAATGTCATACCAGGCCTGCGGTAGAGTGCGGTTTACAAACAGAAATATTGCTTTACTCGCCGAAAATCGACACCTCTTACGGATTGTCCACTGAAACTGAGCGACAGTGCAATCGTATGGCACCAGGAATTTGTCCTTATCAAGCTCAGTTATGTGCGAATTGGTATACCTTTCAATGATTACCTTAATTAAAAGCCAAAATAAGACATTAGTTTTATTGTCCCACAAATTTCACGGCAAATATATACTGGAATACGATCCGGATATTTGCTCAACATTTCTAATGACTCCTGTTTTCTTTCATCTGTTATTTTCATTAAATAAAATACAGTTTAGTTATTTGAGTAAATAAATGGATACTTGTTTTCGTTGAGGAATTTCAGTTTTAACTCATTATTAGATAACAAAATATTATTCATGAAATGACACAAATAATTGTTTTAAAAAACTTACCCAAAGTGTGACTTTCTTTAAATTTCCAGCGCATTGTAATTTAATTATAAATAGTATTTAAACAAAATCTACACAAATTGTTGATAACTTGAAAGAATTTAACTTTAGTTTTGTAAATAAGTATTTATTTAATTAAATATGAAACGATTTTAATTATGAAAAAACTTTAAATAATAAAAATTAAATACAAGACAACATTAATGAACACAACAAATGAACAAATGCTGGAAAAAGTCATACAATGTTTTTGGCGTTAAATATAAGGATTGAAACTCAAGTGGAGAAGCAATGCGAAAATATTTACTCAAAAATACGTGATTTTCTCTTCACATCACAATTAATAGTAATTTTCTATTTTATTACAAATTTAATTAAATATAATTAGTTTTGTTTTGTTTTACACATAATTACAATAAATATTAAGATAAAATATATGTATGTTATATGGCGTTAATGAGAAGACATGTCTTGATTTGTGACAATTATAATCGTTGAAGTATTTATTTTGATGTCTAAAAAATTGTTCACTTATTTGAATGAAATCAAAGTTTATATAAATATTGATTCGTTATGAACGCCTCATATCAATGGTGTAAATACATTGATAATGATTTATATTTAGAAATTAAACAAACGTTAAGTTAAATATTAATCTAACAGTGATTTTTGTTCATTAAAGTAATTATCTTTTCAGAAACACTGATTAGTGTCCAAACAAATGCTTAGAGTCTAAGCCTTAGACCTAGTATGGGTAGCAATAAAAAAAATGCATTGAAACCAGTCATTTTTTCCATTGAAATTTACACTCAGTGTAAATTTTACCCTTACTAGCCTTAGACTATAAGGTACTGAGATTTTCCTCTTTTTCTTTACAACAATTTTTCTTAAACTTTACTCTATTTAAGATTTATATTAATATTTTCAATGTCTGTAAAAGTTTGAAAGTTATAATTTAATTGAAATAATGTAAGGTTTCTTATAAAATTATAATCTTACAAGTTAGGAATATTGTATGTTTTATTATTTATCTCTAATTTAAAATATATTAATTTTTTTAATGGTATAATTAAATTTAAAATCTCTTAAATAAAATGAAAGAAAAAGTAAAAATTGTAATATTGATTATTCATTATTCTAATGGCTTGTAATTTAAATATAAAACTACAAAAACAAACAAATCCTATTGCTATTGGATTTTTAATGAATAAAATAAACTATTTTTAAAACATTTAGCATTAGTTTTAGGGAAAACATTTTTAGACTTATTTCGTTGAGCTAAACATATTATACAGTAGTTATTCATAAATATTGTTGAAATATTGACAAATTAAAAAACAAACAATAAATTGTTAACAAATGCAATATCATTACAAATATTATGGATGTGTCGATGATTTGCCGAAAGTATTTTCTCCGCTNCTTCCCCCCAGAGATTTTGGCAAATATAAAAATAACAAGAAATTACCCGCAAATCACATTCAAATCCCAACTCCAGACTACTCTCAAGAGGAAGACTTCTATACAATGAATCAAAAGACAATGAAGAAGAAGCCCTTATGCAAGAGAGGTATGTGTTTACATAAAATTAAATGATTCAAGTATTTTATTAATAACAAACTGATTGTATAACAGATGAGGACCCGTACTATTGCGGTCTTGAGGCCAGAGTGACAAACTTTGTGAGACCAGTGGCCACACAGTCTAAGAAGTCGGTCGCGTGGCGTCAAATGCGAAAAGTGTTTTCCAGCGGTTATATCAACACATTGTTGCCTCCGTTGACCAAAAAGAAAAGATCCAAATCTTTTTACTACAACTCATCGGAATCGGATCCATACGCCTCTCTCAACGATACCATATATGAACCCATCTATGGAAGGGTTTCATCCAATTATTCAACCAATAAATACAAGCCCTCAACAGTTAGGAGTAGGGCTTACGTAAGCGAATGGCAGAATCACTACTAATTCACAATACATTTCCCCATTATTTGTGTCATTCTTTAAAATAATGTCTAAATAAATGAATTTATTAATGGATTTTATTATTAAAAGTTTAAATTAATTTTATAAAAACCAAATATTTTTGTCAATAAATAAATATTTTGTTTGATATTTGTTGTGATTGTATATATTTATTTGATGAATATTATTGAATTATTCAATTACTGTTATTTTAGTCAATTATTTATTAAAATATATTTCGTATTTAAAAGTTAATTCTCTCACTCGTTAGTAATTAGTTTCAGATTCAGTTTTAATTAAGATTCAAATTCATTCGCAACTTGAAAATTATAACAAATGAAATTACATCTATAAACTCTTTGAAAAGTCATAAACTGAGCAGGGCAATTCTTTTGATAGCATAGTAAATATAGTAATTTTATAATCTATCAAACTAATAACCATATTTTAGTATACTCTTGTTCAAAGTAGTTCCTTTTGGGAACTTGGAGTAGAAAAGCCAATTGTCATAAACAAAATTAAAATTAGGTTTTAAAGTTTGGATTAAAAATTATTAATCATTTGAATAAATGAACATATTATACACAGAGGGTCAAATGTTCATAAAATTGTTGATAATCGCAAACAATATCAGAAATCTCATTAAAATGTGTATTTAATAATTAAATTTTGTTTTAAATAACGTTTTGTGGATAGACTAAAAGCCAATCACTATAAAAATGAGTAAGAAACTATTAGGTTGACCTTCACGCGGTGTTTCTCGTTTAACACTGACAAACATTAACTTTGTTACTCACCGTTGCGCCACCTTTTTATGGCATACTGTGAATCTGTATCTGTGATATGCTAAAAAAGATTGAACACCAATATTTTAGTATTTCCAAGAATAATATTAACCTAATATTTGGTAATATTCTATACTTTAATATACTGTTTGTATATAAAAATATTAATAAAAAAGCGAAATATTTGTCTAACAAAACACTGAATCGATGGAAGTAAACATTGAATTTGGGGTAACAATGTTATACATATAGTTGTATCAATTATTTTCTTATTTAGCGTATAATACATTCCTATTGAGCTGTTAATGTGTTACAATAGCTGTGAAACTTGTAAGTCTTGAATTCAAATAACTATAAACCAAAACACAAACACATTCTGTTTGGAAGACTTTCTAACTGTAAGAATAAGTATAAGTCATACTAAAAGTCATGCAATAATACAGGAATTACGAAAACAACCTTTTTATACACATATCAAGTCTATAAATAAATAGTGTATTATTTACAAAAATTAATCATTTATTTCTTATTTTTGAATTGTATTTAATAGAAAGTGTTTTCAATATTGTATTTCTTAGAAACAAACAACAAAATTGAAACTTAGAAACTGTTTGAAAAATAGCATTAAATTAGAAATTTAACAACTATTTAATGATTTTTGGGGCCAAAGAATAATTTTTACATACAATATAAACAAAAATCTCATTTCTATAATGAGATGTGAGAATAATAATTAATTGAAGTTATGTTTCAAATTAACACTTAAACTATCAAAAATATAAAGTGGTATTATATCACAATATAAATGTACTGTATCACTGATATATTGTATGTTATATTAATATTTATGGTGTCATTCTGTCTCATATTTCCAGAAAACTTAAATTAGATTTTAATTATTTTTGTCTCATCTCTTAAAAAACTTTTTTTCTGTTAAATAATGCCATAATAAATGAAGTGATTTTTAAGTATCACATTTCGATGCACTCGTCGATCAATTGTGTCATAATTTTTATACTAAATGATATTCACATCATTTATATTCATATCATTTACTAATGGCATCAAAATATTTTATGGAAATAATTTTAACGCTTATATCATGAATGATATAATGTATTCATTTATTTAAAATTTACTTCAATTATTTTAAAAGTTTATCGCAAATTAGTTTGAATGATAAATATTTCTTTGATACAAATTATGGTCATTTCTGATTTCACATTCAGACAAACGTGGTATAAAAGTATAACCATATCTTGGGTTTCGCATTTTATTATAATTTATTAGGATTTTTGATTAAAATAATATAAATTAAAAATATATATTATTATATTAATTGGATAAAACAATTGCATTAAATTACAATTGAACGACTATCATAAAAAAGTTGATTAAAACAAGTAATTAACATAAGTAATTACAAAATTAAAATTATTAATAACTGTTAGTAACTAACTTTAATTGACAAAAATAAGTAAAAACTCAATTATAAAAATGTTTTCTCAAATGAAAATGTTAGCAATAAAAACAAAAAGTTATTAATTAAATCGATTAATAAATTGATAGCAAATAATAAGTTATTCATAAATATTGTTGAAATATTGACAAATTAAAAAACAAACAATAAATTGTAAGCAAATGTAATATCATTACAAATATAATGGATGTGTCGATGATTTGCCGAAAGTATTTTCTCCGCTGTAAGCCATATAGAGGAAGCCGTCCTCATCCCTGTGCTGATGATAGATCTCTCCCATGAGAGCACTATAAACAAGTCATTTAGTGTTAGTAATGCTCAGCAAAAAGCTTCTCATTTGAGTTGACGAAAAGCACATACAGAATAACCATTAAAAGTATAATCAAATTATTAATACAATAATAACAATAGTAACATAAAATACGATTATTATATAATGAAATTGAGTTCTAAAACAATTTATAAATAATTATAATTTCGGTGTTAATCAATATACGGGTAGAATGTGTGTGAATGTCATACCAGGCCTGCGGTAGAGTGCGGTTTACAAACAGAAATATTGCTTTACTCGCCGAGAATCGACACCTCTTACGAATTGTCCACTGAAACTGAGCGACAGTGCAATCGTATGGCACCAGGAATTTGTCCTTATCAAGCTCAGTTATGTGCGAATTGGTATACCTTTCAATGATTACCTCAATTCAAAGCCAAAATAAGACATTAGTTTTATAGTCCCACAAATTTCACGGTTAATATATACTGGAATACGATCCGGATATTTGCTCAACATTTCTAATGACTCCTGTTTTCTTTCATCTGTTATTTTCATCAAATAAAATACAGTTTATTTATTTGAGTCAATAAATAGATACTTGTTTTCGTTGAAGACTTTCAGTTTTAACTCATTCTTATAATTTAGATAACAAAATATTATTCATGAAATGACACAAATAATTGTTTTAAAAAACTCACCCAAAGTGTGGCTTTCTTTAAATTTCCAGCGCATTGTAATTTAATTATAAATAGTATTTAAACAAAATCTAAATTTACACAAATTGTTGATAACTTGAAAGAATTTGACTTTAGTTTTGTAAATAAGTATTTATTTAATTAAATATGAAACGATTTTAATTATGAAAACACTTTAAATAATAAAAATTAAATACAAGACAACATTAATGAACACAACAAATGAACAAATGCTGGAAAAAGTCATACAATGTTTTTGGCGTTAATGAGGATTGAAACTCAAGTGGAGAAGCGATGCGAAAATATTTACTCAAAAATACGTGATTTTCTCTTCACATCACAATTAACAGTAATTTTCTATTTTATTACAAATTTAATTAAATATAATTAGTTTTGTTTTGTTTTACACATAATTACAATAAATATTGAGATAAAATATATGTATGTTATATGGCGTTAATGAGAAGACATGTCTTGATTTGTGACAATTATAATCGTTGAAGTATTTATTTTGATGTCTAAAAAATTGTTCATTTATTTGAATGAAATCAAAGTTTATATAAATATTGATTCGTTATGAACGCCTCATATCAATGGTGTAAATACATTGATAATGATTTATATTTAGAAATTAAACAAACGTTAAGTTAAATATTAATCT
>CAJPIZ010002977.1:0-12554 GCA_905368565.1 Medioppia subpectinata
GATAACATTGCATGCAATATTATCTCAATTTTAGCCAAGGGGTGCAATATTATCTAGGTAATATTGCATATGATTCTGAAAAACACCATTTTACTGATATTGACTTTATATTGCATGCAATAAAATCACAGGTAATACGGTATAAAACATTGCAAATAACAATACAAATAATATTAATTATTAGCTGTTGAAAGTGGAGTCTTTGGGTTACGACAGCCAACGATACGGACATAATTGGCGGGAATGAGACCCACTTTCTGGCCATCAATAGTGGCCAACAGCCATCCCCTAACTCTCGGCTGTAGTTCTGTATAAACATAAAATATATTAATAAAAGTTAATGAAAGGGTTGCTATAAATATGAGTACCCTTTGGCGCCACAATAATCTTGTGGCCGACAGTAAACGGCAGTTCTCGAGGATTATCTGTTTGAAAGTTATAGAGTGCGGTCGCCTCGTAGTGCTCGCCCTCACCCGTCGCCCACTTTTCACACGCTATTCATTCATCAAATCATACGTTAATCTCATTATTGACGGACAAAATAGTGGTATACTATACCTGTCTTCTCGGTTGTGACAATTGAAGACAAAAGCCTCCATAAAAGCCAAGGCGTGCCCAATATTATGCTGAAGAATATAAGTATAGGCCACGGGGAACCGCTCCTGGAATCACTTGTTAATGTGCCGTCGAAAGTGCCGTCGGCTGTCAAATGGGATTCAATAGGATTGGTGTCATTGAAGGCTCGACTCCACGCTCTCTCAGTTGGGTCTTCGTTGTGAGGGTTGACCCGAACGCCAATTAAAGACAATATTCTTCTGATAATCCATTTGAATGTTTTGATGACTGCAAGCGTTGACAGCATTTGCTGTAAGTGTTGCCGAAGACGTGAGAAGTGGTCGGCGACGCCAATGAAGGCCCGAAACGATGTGTTGACTGTATATATGGTTGACTCCAACATCATAGACACCGACCCAAAGGCCTGAGCTATCGATTCAATCGATTGAAACGCCTGTCGAGACCTCTCGTCGGCGATTCTCCACAAATCATTATCACTGCTATTGTGTCCCAAATAAGGATTCAAACCATTCATACGATTCATACCATATCCTCCGCCATAAGGAGACAAACCATTGCATGAATACATAGAGGAATATCCGCCCAATTGGTTGCCAAAGCCGTAACCATTGCCGTAACCACTCGTCCGATACATATTGGGGTCGTGTAATGGGTTGGGACGCGGAGGAAGTGGTGGTGCAATACCTGATCCACTTCTCACTGAAGACATACCAATGCCTTCGTTGCCAATCAAAGGGTTTGCATTTGGATTGGCATTAAAATGAGTGAAATTGTGATCATTTGAATGCATTGTTTATAACGACAATCAATTATCGGATCATTTATTGTAATCACAATTACATTACGTTTACAATTAAAATACAAAAATCCCAAACATTTTCACATAAATAATGTTAACATTCATTCAATTGGCGAACCATTCAATCAATGCATACAAATATAGCACTCATTAATACATAACTCTTATATGTATTATAATTATGGTATTTATTGATACCGTAAACGCGATTAAGTGATGATTAAAAATGCATTTATAATAATTAAATATCAAAACCAATAAATAAGATGTGATATTGAGAGCCGTTATTACTATTTAGACATTTATTTACAAAAAGTTGAAAACTATGCGAAGCTTTGCATACAATTGCAATCATATGATCCGCAAAACAGTCACAACTCATTGAAATACAATTAATATAATTGTTTCGCAAACTTATCACTCGTTTTTGTTTAAACAAATCAATCATTAATTTACTGATTATTTGGTTGAAGTAAATGATCCAATAAATGGGTTTAAGTGTTAAAAAGATATGTTTAATGAATTGATTTGCAATAAAAATGATGACCGAAACGAAGAGTTTGTGGATTGAGTTAAGCCTTTATAAGGGATGCAGTGATCTGTGGCTGTAATGATGTGTTCAGTAATAATGTGGTGCAGAGGGAGAGGAGGGATGTGTTGGATGTGATGGATGTGGAGGAGAGAGGGATGTGTTTGGAGGGAAGGGATGTAAGGGCTGTGGAAGTGATGACATCGTGAATGGTTGGGCACAAGTGGTGAAGAGAGTCGGTGTGAAGATGTGATGGGAAGGAATCGATGATAAAAATGTCGGACAATTGGATAAGTGGTGGAAGTGTTTGGATGAAGAGTCGATCCCATTGTCTATTAGTATGTGAAGAGAAGAAGACATACAAACACTACAAACACTTCCAGAAATGTTTGTAAATGTAATAATCGGTGCAATAGTTGTGCGGAAGAAGTCATTTCTGGCCAGTAATGACTGCAATCACAGCAATCATAGCAATGAATGGTTTGAATGCAATCCAAATGAGTCTCATTTGAAGCCAATTCTAGTCGTTGTCAACACATCTCAACATTTAGTCGTTTATTGCAAACAATTAGTCAATGATTTGGTGGCAAAAGAGCCTAAAGAGCCAAAAAAGTCTTACATTTCGCAACATTTGATGCATTTATTGCTTCAAAAGAGTCATTATTTGATATAATATACGATTTAATCATTTCTTAAATTTAATAATAAGTCAATAATTGGATCACAAATTGTAATAATTGTAAGAATCCTAAGAATCGGACATTTAATTAATGAGTTGATGGAAGACAATGACCGGCGATAAGATTGAGGTCCAGATTGAAAGCTCTTCCAATTTGACCCAAAGTGATGCTCAGCCCGAACCTCAACACCAGTCGACCCAACCGTCGCCCCAACACAGCCTCCAGAAGTCTGATGAGCGCAACGCCAACCCTAACCCCAACCAAAACAAGTCGTGTTGTTTTTGTTGGTGTTGTTGCTGTTCCTGCTCTTGGTATGCATTCCTCCTTACCATCACTCCTACCACTCTATCACTACAACTCGCAATTGTGGCCAACATTTTAACCATTAGTGTTTTGTTTATGAATTATCTCTCAATTTTAAACCCTTATATATTTATGTTATGTTATTTCAAATTTTATTAAACCATATCTTAACCACTATTATGACAAATGGACACAATTTACGAATTAGTTACTAATAATTGACATTAAACTCAATTATATGAATGCATTTGTGCAGTATTAAGAAATATAAAAACAGAAATAACCATGATCAATGATCATGTTGCGTTTAATGCGTGAGCTTAGCAAATGAGCCAACATTTAGTGTTTAATTTTTTGATAAATATTTTAATGGCCATTAATTAACCCCTCATTTAATGCACTATTACTAAATTGCCAGTTATTGGGCACTAATTAGAAACCGTTGCCATATATACGAGTTTCTGTTATAAAACTTGAATGTTGTAATTATAACACTAAATGGTTTTGTTGTCAAATATTCCTTAAATATTGTGAAGAATTCCTAATACAGTAGTAATAATAACGAGTAGAATATATGATTTGATTGTTTTATAACATGGTAAATTATGAATGAACCTAGATTATATTATAATTCACACATTAGTGATCATGTGCTAATTTTAAACGAGAATAGGCGTAAAAATGCTTTTTATTGATAATAATTTGAAATAATCTTAAAAATAAATTTAATTAAATGGAGCTCTTACATTTATAGGAATAGTTGATTGGTCAATTAGTTTTGTTTATAATTGATCATTCTCTGCGTTTTAATATTCACATTTTAATTCACAATTTATAATAGTTAAAATTTTTATATTGAAGGAAATGTTTAATTTGATAAATTGCTTAAAAATCAATTTATATTTAAAATACTTGATAGGAAATAATTATTTAAAATATAATGTAATTCTAATTGTTTTTACTGATAATTCTTTTAAGAAATAATTTTTAATTAAGAAATATTAACATTTTAACATTTATTATAATTATTTTTTATCCGTAAATAAGTTATGTTTGAATTATTCATTAGAAATGCAAATATTATGCATAACAAGAATCTTAAATTATAATTCAAATATATTCACTCATATTAAGAATATTAAGAATATTCTAGTATTCATTATAAAGTGCATTGAAAATACATTCACAATGAGTTATATACTGACACTACAATTGAGGCACAAATTGACTGACAGTTAATTGAATTTTGATTCCGTATTCGCACATTATATTGAATTTTTAAAAAACATTTAATAAATTTTTGTGTATTTTTTGTATTTTTGTCGAAACAGTCTTTCTGTTAAAAATCATGGAAAGTCTAAAGAAAACAAATCACTGCAGTTGTCATCAATTGAACATTATTTTAATGGCGATTCAGATTCGCCGTAAGTATTCATTTATTTATTAAATATTTCATTATAAATCACATTTACATGAATGCCGTGTATTGTAGGCGTTATTTACCATATTTTCTAATCATAATAAACTTTAAAATTTAATTGCATTTTTACATTTTCAGTTTATAAATAAATTGATTATAACTAACACTACAAATAATACACTCTTTGTATAATAAAGAGTATATTATTATTATTTTAATTAATAATTATCTAAAATTTAGAGTAAATATGCAGAATATATTAAAATTTCAAAAGATTTATGCAAATATGAATTTTTGTATTTACAAGTGACTTTCACAAAAATTAATATGTTTTATATAGCGTATTATTGTTGTGCATTTTTAAGCCAATTAAATCTTAAAAGCGATTTTTAGCGTTTAAATAACAGATTTATTGCATACAATGATTATTGTAATTTTACTATTGATTTCGATGAGTAATCTTATAATTAAACGTAAATTTATAATTGAATGAAAAAAATATGACCATTAAATTGTTAACTTTTGTCTGCTTTCCATGCATTCAATTGTTTTAATAATCTCTATAATGGTCTCAATATCTTGAAAGCATTTTTTGATTTAAAATTAAATTAAAAAGATAAATTAAATTTATTAAAATTAGACTATCGTTATTTTTAATTAAATAAACATTAAGTATTTGATGAGATTGCGCGAATGAAAGTATTATCAAGCTAATTATATCACAAACTATTTTGCATAAAATTGTGTGAATAATAATGGATTTTAAAATTTTTTATAAATTGAATTACAGAATTATTATTTACAGTGTATTTCGACAGTATTTACAATTGAATTATTATAAACTAGGGTATAAATATATAATAATGATATATTAATGAATAAAATAATATTTGTATGTGATTTAGTCCGACCATTGAAGACATCCGTTGTTGGGGCGAATCATTTGACAAACTTATGAAATGTTCGGGTGAGTCATCCCTCCATCCCTTTCTTCACCAATAATTGTCACTTAACTCACATATCATTCAATTGTTTCACTTAAAACTTTTATTATTATTTCAGTAACATTTGAGTCAATTTTCATTTTATTGATTGTTTTGTTCACATGAAATGATTTTATGTTAGACACGACACGACATGAATATATTTTGGATTAAATAATTGAAACAATTTTTAGTATTTTACACGTTTTCTGTACAATTCATTGAATCCCACGAGATATTAACGATTCTGTGTCTGTCTGTAATTTCTTTACCATATATTTTGCACACTTTTTTGATTTCATAGCACTTTCGATGAGAAAAGTTGTTTAATTTTCGGGTTTTGTTAAACAAATTATTATTTTGACTTTTGTTTTGTCAACAGTTTATGAGATTAGTATTTATTTAAAAATTTTTAAGAATTCAATTTAAGTATTTTTCTTATATTTAATTTACCTTATTTTCTCCGACTGAATATGTTTTTATTTGGAAAGGGGAATTCTTTTGGCCTCAAATGGCCAACCCTTTTGCTAGTGGTATGAAAATAAGCACAATTATTACATGTTTTAAATGTTCATGGCTTATAAGTTATAACATTCATTATGTGAATTACATTTTTCAATGCTATAAGTCATAGACGCGTTATTTGGAAATTGGCCACTACTGGCCATTTGTTATTCTTATAAATTAAATTTGTTAAATATAATAATTTCCAGCATTAGTTGTTTTGTTAAAATTAGTTTTGATAATTAGTGATTGAGTGATGAATACTGTATTTAATAGTTTGTATTAATGTATGAATTGTTGACTGAATAGGGGGTCGGAAAGTGTTTCGAGATTTTCTGAAATGTGAGTACAGCGAAGAGAACATTCTGTTTTGGTTGGCGTGTGAAGACCTCAAGAAGGAGTCCAATCCCGATGTGATCGAAGAGAAGGCACGCCTTATATATGAAGATTACATCTCTATATTATCGCCAAAAGAGGTATTCACTAAACGAGTCAAAACAAAAGTTTGTGTTAATACTAATTGTTTTGCATTTCAGGTGAGTCTGGATTCACGAGTGCGAGAGATAATAAACCGCAATATGGTAGAGCCGAGTCCGCACACGTTCGACGAGGCACAGCTCCAGATCTATACACTCATGCATCGCGACTCTTATCCTCGTTTCATAAACTCTCAAACGTATCGAAAATTAGCACAAATACCTTCTCCGACCCGAAAGGGAAGTGCGGCCTAACATTGATTGCACCCGATTTGGAGTACAATATAATTGCGAATCAAACAAATCAATAATTAATTGAAATGAATTAATTGGACAAAAATGTTTTGTGCAAACAATATAACTCTAAAGGGCAATGACTTAACGCATTCTGATTTGCGTTTTCAACAATTTTATTGTATATTTAGAGTCTTTTTAGAGTTATTTATTCATTTATATTATAAAAGATCACAACTAAAGCATCACTTTATAAAACAAATTATAAATTGTCTCAAAACTGATGCTTTGGCTAATGATCTGTCACATGAAAAAAGCAACTAATAATTAAATTAAATCCAATAACGGCTCAACACCTCATCCGATGGCAACAACACAACAATTGTGTGATTGAAGTGATCAAAGACATAAAGATAACCAAATGATTATCTTATAGTTGATTCTATCTTCTATTCATTTGCTATATATGTATATAAGTTCTGTTCAATCAATCGACTCTTTGCTTCAATATCTCATTCTTTCGACAATTCGTTTACAAATACGACCAAACATTTTATTATTATTTATTACAATATTGTTATTGTTTTTAAGTTTATTTTTCTTATAAATTTTATTGTTTTTATTATTTACCATAGTTTTAGTATTTTTTGTTTTATATTTATTTATTTATAAGTATATAATTTATTCTATAATTTATATATAATTTATTTATACAAATTAATATAAATTGATTGATGGAAAGACTCAATACTATTGACTCAAATCAAGACAAAACCTGCCCTTTAGTCCAATTGTTATCGTTTATAATTTGTTTAGCAATTGTCTGTTTGAACGGTTCAATCGTTAATGAGTTTCACCACAAATATTCTTCATAATCAGCTCATCATTGAGTTCTCATTTACTGGACATCCTTTCCATCTGACAATTGGGAACAATTGGAAGTCATTCTTATATATCATTCAATGAATCAGTTTTAATACATATTAACGAATAAATCTAAACGCAAAACAAGACAACACTTTGAAACTGAACCACAATTGATATTTCTGTGATTTGTGTAATAAAATGACAAAAAACTTTGAAAACAATGTGAGATAACGACTGAAAACGCTTTATTTTGAAGCAAACAAAAAACATTACAATAATTATATATAAAAATTAATTTATAGCTTATAATGTAATTCCCTTTGTTTTTATGAATTGTTGCATAACTTATATATCGTTGTTATCATAGAATTGCAAGTAAAAGATGTCTTGCATTTGATCCGACATTTATTACATGATTACCAAAATATTTGTCGTACTTTTTATCGATTTTAAATGCATTCAAGTCATCATTTTGTTAATAATAATAATAATAACAATTGTATCAAATATTTTAACTTAAGCTCAAATTCATAACATCACTACTGTATCAAAATGAATACATTTTGTGTATAAAAACAATAACAAAATACAAATTAATGTTTGCATTGTTCGCAATATATAAATATAAATATATTAAGTTATTATATCGATATAAAAGTGCACTTTTTATATAATTTGTATTTATATTTATTTCAATTTCTTCTTAATTTAAATTGAAAATAATTTTTAGATACAATAACTCGTTATGAAATACAGTAAGTATTTTACAACTAAACAACGCTTCACAACAAACGGCAAACAAGAATTTGTTGACATTTTTATATTTGACACTCAATTTCTATTATAATTAATTACACAGAATTGTGTGTTTGAGGTGAGGGGTGTCTACTCTACCCAATACATCATTTTATGTCATTTTGTTAACCATTTCAATATTGCAATATTATTTGTGTCCATTATTTGGAAATAAATGATGCAAATTGAGTGCAGAACCGGCACTAAGAATACACAATTCCTTAATTTAATTGGTATCCAATTCTGACAATGTATACTCTATTACATGGAGTCTATGTATTAAAAATGATTTAGAAATGAATAACATTTGGTAATACATGAAATGAAGAGACTGTATGTAATGTTAGACACTTCCCTCCTTGGTCGAATATATTCCGGGAAAATGGACCATGATTCTATAAACCACATTATTCATGCTGGTGAATTGTGATTAAAAATTAGTTGACTTATACTGGATATTAACGATTTTTGTTTAAACCAATAATAAGTTAAAGGATCATGGATAACTTATCATTGATAAGAATCAGACATTTTCATGTAAAGCATGTAGAATATTAATTTTTTAAACAAAAAGTAGGTTATTTAAAATCAATTTAATATCAAAATATTGTCAAAAATCACATTTTTAGCCAATATGCAATGTTTTACTTGAATATTTGTCATTTTTAGCACCATGGCCATTTATTATTTGTTTTTAATTATTTTTATGTAATAAACAATTTATTATTATTATTTATTATTTAATGTTACATTAATTGTGACAAAAAATATGAATTTATATTTATTGATACAATATATGAAAAATACCTCACATTAACACTTATAAAGTAGATCTAAAGAATGTAAATTACATTTATTTATTAATCATATGCAGTATTAATCATATTAAAATTAAGAGAGAGAGAGAGAGAGAGAGAGAGAGAGAGAGAGAGAGAGAGAGAGAGAGAGAGAGAGAACATTTAACCTTGATACAATTGTAAATTTGCCAATAAATGCAAACTATATGTATGTAAAGCAGTACTACTGATGACCACTAGAGACCAAAGTGGACGGCAACTGGACTACTAGTTGTAAGATCATACAACTATGTGATGTTGTATCTACGCCTACGCCTAAGTATGTACAGTATGTTGTGTACAGTACTTCTCATACTTAAAGTTTTGTGACTTTAGTGAGTTATAGAATAAGAAGCAAACACTAATTAAATAGCATTGATTTATTTTTATTGCCATTTTTACAAAGTATATCAATTATCAGGAAATTTTGTGACATTAACTCTAATTTGGTAATTATTTACATAAAAACCTGATTTCTATATCACAAAATGTTTCTATCATTTTGCATAAAAACAACTTTTCTGTGAGACATTGTTATGACTGGAAATATATAGCACAGGTTTACCTGAATTATTGACTTTTAAAAACTTGTAATTAGATTTATAAAGAGTAAAACCATACGAGAAGTGGTATTGAATTTGGTATAAATATTTAGACAATAAACCACTGTTTGTGCGAACAATTTATCGTTAGATACCTGTTTGGCGAGTCTTTACGGCTTCTCAATGAAAGTAAAGACCAAAACTTGTTTGACAGCCGAAACACATATTCAAAAGTCATTTTAATGTATGTTTCAGTAAAAACAGTTTCACTTTAAGTGACAATAAAGTAATTTTCTGTAAAATTTTGTTATAATAATTAAACAACGGATCGATTTTGACCAATATTTGTGTGATATTTATTGTAAAGAACTTTAATATTTAATTTATTGTACTAATAATTAAATGGCATTCAGTTTGAAGTGTGAATTCGTGTATTATTTGTGTTGAAGTGAATAAATTAATATTGAATTTAAGACCAAATCAACAAAATGTTGAGTAATTCAAAAGACAAGACATTTAATGAGCTAATCGTCAAACGTCTTACGGGATGGAAGTACTGGCAGTGCTTTCAGTGCATTCATAATAAGATAATACATTATCTCAAACTTCTTGAATGACTTCAATGCGAAGCCAATGAACTCTTGAAAGAAATCGTATTTTTTACTCAATCAATGCTTTGGACTAACTTTTCATTGAGTTTTACTAATAATTTTTTACATTTATTTACTTTTATATTTTAGTTAATAAAAATTAAATGATATTTAGTTCAATTAAAACGATAATTTTAATTCCTAATCAATTTAATAGTCATCAAAATCACATATTAGTGATATTAAATCACCGACATTTAAATATATTTAATACAAAACAGGTGTTTCCCATATTAGCAATTAATTGATCATTTCTTTCCAGAATCATTAGTATATGAGTTGGCGTTCAAATAGTTTATAATCTAATGATTTTAAAATTTAATTTCTTAAAACATTCTGATTTGAGTTTAAATACTATTAATAATATTTTTATTTGAAATTTAATTTCATATTGAAATTAAAAGTTTTAATTTTAAAAATACATCCAAAACATCTTAAAAGCCATTTTCTTTTTCTCATTTATTTTCTCAATGTTTTAATTTAATAAATCTTATTATTTGTGTGATTTTAGTCAACGCAGTGAACAAAACCCACACAATATTTTTTATTAAAATACCTGACATCTAGATAAAAATATTAATTATCATAAGAATCCTGTGAATTGATGTCTTAAGAAATGTATAAAACATTATTAATTATATGAGTTTATATCTGAAAATTTATTTTCTTAAGTCTTGTGATATTCATAAAATGTAAAAATATTTATTTTTAATACCTTTAGATTTACTGATAAAAGCATTGATCAAAACGATATTCTAATGTTTTAGAGATATTTTGTTTTATTGATTTATGATTTAATTTATGATAAAATATTTAATAACTTATTTTAAAAATAAAATATAATTTGTTTATTATTGCAAATAAAATGGGAAAACAAGAATTGCATTCAATGTATCACTTGTTGTTTGTTTTGAACGAAAACACCAATAATTGGGTAAATGTTGTCCCCATTTTGTATCCAATACTCAATCCACGGTTCAAAAGCTTTGGAGAGAGAGAGAGAGAGAGAGAGANACAATTGTAAATTTGCCAATAAATGCAAACTATATGTATGTAAAGCAGTACTACTGATGACCACTAGAGACCAAAGTGGACGGCAACTGGACTACTAGTTGTAAGATCATACAACTATGTGATGTTGTATCTACGCCTACGCCTAAGTATGTACAGTATGTTGTGTACAGTACTTCTCATACTTAAAGTTTTGTGACTTTAGTGAGTTATAGAATAAGAAGCAAACACTAATTAAATAGCATTGATTTATTTTTATTGCCATTTTTACAAAGTATATCAATTATCAGGAAATTTTGTGACATTAACTCTAATTTGGTAATTATTTACATAAAAACCTGATTTCTATATCACAAAATGTTTCTATCATTTTGCATAAAAACAACTTTTCTGTGAGACATTGTTATGACTGGAAATATATAGCACAGGTTTACCTGAATTATTGACTTTTAAAAACTTGTAATTAGATTTATAAAGAGTAAAACCATACGAGAAGTGGTATTGAATTTGGTATAAATATTTAGACAATAAACCACTGTTTGTGCGAACAATTTATCGTTAGATACCTGTTTGGCGAGTCTTTACGGCTTCTCAATGAAAGTAAAGACCAAAACTTGTTTGACAGCCGAAACACATATTCAAAAGTCATTTTAATGTATGTTTCAGTAAAAACAGTTTCACTTTAAGTGACAATAAAGTAATTTTCTGTAAAATTTTGTTATAATAATTAAACAACGGATCGATTTTGACCAATATTTGTGTGATATTTATTGTAAAGAACTTTAATATTTAATTTATTGTACTAATAATTAAATGGCATTCAGTTTGAAGTGTGAATTCGTGTATTATTTGTGTTGAAGTGAATAAATTAATATTGAATTTAAGACCAAATCAACAAAATGTTGAGTAATTCAAAAGACAAGACATTTAATGAGCTAATCGTCAAACGTCTTACGGGATGGAAGTACTGGCAGTGCTTTCAGTGCATTCATAATAAGATAATACATTATCTCAAACTTCTTGAATGACTTCAATGCGAAGCCAATGAACTCTTGAAAGAAATCGTATTTTTTACTCAATCAATGCTTTGGACTAACTTTTCATTGAGTTTTACTAATAATTTTTTACATTTATTTACTTTTATATTTTAGTTAATAAAAATTAAATGATATTTAGTTCAATTAAAACGATAATTTTAATTCCTAATCAATTTAATAGTCATCAAAATCACATATTAGTGATATTAAATCACCGACATTTAAATATATTTAATACAAAACAGGTGTTTCCCATATTAGCAATTAATTGATCATTTCTTTCCAGAATCATTAGTATATGAGTTGGCGTTC
>CAJPIZ010002978.1:0-12553 GCA_905368565.1 Medioppia subpectinata
AAATAGTGACCAATATGGCCAAATTCGAGGTCGGGTTGTCGTCTTTAGAACATAGTAAACTGAAGATTAAATTGTATACAAATCATAATATTTCTTTTAGCGTAAATTAATTGAAACTTGATTTTTAGCCGGTTCCATGTTTAAACCATTGAAAAAAAGCATCCCAATTTATTTGATTATTTTTTTAGGCAAATTAACATAGGGTCTTCGACATCCTCCTTTATTAATCATACATATGTAGAGTATACAGTACTATATATTACAATGACTATTATAAATAGTTGTAACTAATTTGCTAATTATCAGTAATTTCATAGTATCCAGATTCTCTTGTAATAAGTTTCAAATGGAATTTAACCACAATTCTGCATAAAATATTGTAGTTTATAGGATCGTTCGGCAACCCCCTCTTCCCTACCCCCGGCCCCCACCCCATGGCATTTAACATGGAATACCAGCTTAAGTCTATGGCTATACTTTAACATGGGGAACCTCTTATAGGATAACGTGGGGACACTTGCTATGGGAAAATGCTTTTACATGGGTTTTTATGGGATTACTGTTTAAGTCTATGTAAAATACAAATATGTCTATACATTTTATATTGAAAATATAATTAGATTTTATATATGTTCATGACATTCAATCGAATTAGTAGTTATAAGGTTGTTTTAGATATAAAAATAGTGATAAATTTATATACACGTTTGAAACAACGTTACATAATGAACTTACCACAGTTACAATACCAAATACAAAACAAAAAACACAATTTATTTGAAGTATAAATGTTGACCATCTGTTTAATCCGTATTTGAGTACAAAAAACAAATTTCCAAACGAAACAAAACTCTTAATACTTTTTGAGAAGAATTTTTGATTGCAATTGAAGTTATAATCTATTGATTGCAACATTTTAAAGAAAAATACACTTATTTAGAGGGTTTGGGAATATGCTATACGTTGAGTGAGATTATATTTTTGGACAAAAACAGCAATTTGTGCGTTCAGGCAGTAAATACTGAAAGTATTTTTAAAAATAAAAGATACTCTGTGTGTGACTGTAATATTAGAGACAATTGGTTTCAAAAATGATAGACTTTTTAATTAACTTCAAACAAAATATGTGAAAAAGAAATGATTAATAAAATCTCTCTAATAATGAAATTAATAACATTATTATTTGAGTCAATCACTTGCGGTTCTGCTATTAAAATAGTAGTAAATTAGGGTAAGTAGTAAATAACTAAAAATATGGTCAACATAAAATACAATTTAATTGATATTATTTATTTGTTGTAAATATGTACTTTTATTTCATAATATTTCAAAAGCAGAACCCAAAGCCGAAAGTGGTTGACTATAATTATTGTCAATATTATTAGAATAAGTGTTAAAAGCTATTAAGCATTAAGAAAGTGAAAAGAGATGATTGAATGAGCCTTTGAAATGAAGTTCACATTAACTGTAAAATCTAATCTTAAGGCTTGAACTCAAATAATAAAAGTCTAATGGATTTCAAATCTAAAATAATCCTAAAATTGCGTTAACTGTCGGTGTTTTTGATAGTAAAACACAACGCATTGATATTTAGCCTACAGTGAAATAAACGTAAAATTGCTTTNATGACAACACTACTAGAGATCCAGCATAACATAAAGCCCACAATTCTTACATTAAATAAAATTATTAAAATAAGTAATTAATGGCATATTATTGTGAATTATTTAATTAATAAAATTGTTTGTCTTAATGAAAAGGTTGCAAAAATATTTGTAAAATGTAAATACAGTATTATTATTAGTGAAACAATGCAAATAACAGTTAACATAAAAGTATTCTTAACATACCAATAACTATAATAATATATCTAAAATAACACGAAAGTTAATTCTAGAGTATATCATATAAACAAGAATCGATTGTATTTTTCAAATAAGTGGTGAAAACACTCAAAAATATTATATCAACGAAAAAAAGGTGGAGTTGTTTGTAAAAGTGATGTCACTTGTTATTAAAATCGGCTTAAATTCTATTTCTTATATTTAATATAACAGTAAATTTTCTCTTAAATTTGTATCCATTTTGGTATCTTCTTTATGATTGATTTTATTACATATTCTTTACTAAATCTGTTAAAACAACACAAAGAATATAAGAAATAATAAAAGTGTCTTTAAATTATCGTAATCTTTGGTAATACAGTATTTGATAAAAATATTATTGAACAATTTATATAAAAAAGTACATAAAAATGTTATAATTTATAGTATTAATGAAGTAACCTTTAGGAACCATTATATTATAAGTTAGATACACTAATAATATATATTTTATGGATTTATAGACTTAAAAGATCAGAAAAAGTCAAAACCACAAATTCAGTGAATTGTAACCATAAATACATATATAAAACATTAGTTCTTAAAGTGTATTAATATATAATGAAATACTGGGTTAAGGATAAAAATTTAATTAGGATTAAACACTCAAAAATTAATTACAGCATAAAAACTAACGAAATATTTATTTATTGATTAGCTCTCTCTCTCTCTCTCTCTTTCTTTCTTTCTTTCTCTCTCTTTTCTCTAACAAATAAGAAACACTTTAGCTATGCATCTGCCCGTTTACAATGGAGAACTTGCAGTGTACAAAAATATAGTCATCTATATAAAATAATGCACCAAAAAGATTGTAAATTGATAACTATTTAATATCATAATAATGTATAACATATTCACCGGTTGCAGAATTACATAACCAAGTTAACAAACTATGGATTTATAATTATTTAATAATATTGTTAATGAGTTTGAGTTAAATATATCCCAAAATATAAGGCTTACAAAAGAGTTTAAGATATAATCCGCTTCAGTGTTGAACTGAATTGAGAATTTAATCTAAATTATAATTGACTTCTCAAACAGATATAATCATGTAATTCGCTCCTTATATTCATTAGACATTTCATTCATATAATGAGATTCAGTTTCATTGATGTAAAGATCAAAATCGGGTTTAATATGAAAGGCAATGATGGGTATGAGTGACTGATAAGGGATTAGAGATGAGAATATATTTATAATAATTTTGTTCATAAAATACTATATAAAATAATGCATTACGAATGACATGAGCGAAGACATGTCCAAAATGATGAAAGTAAATGATCTTTGGATACATTTTTACGATACACTTAAGAGTAATGGGAGTCTAAATAAAAGTTTTTTTATTACACTGTAAATAAACTTTTGATTGAGGCACAATTTTTATATCACTCTCAATTTCAACACAAATATAACTTTAAAATGCTGAAACAAATAAATTATAATGCAAAGTAATCCAGGTTTGCATACACTGTACTGTATATATAACTTAACTATTATATATTTTATATTTATTTTAACTATTTATTTGGCAATTAAGTAAAACTGTTTTAAGCTAATTAAAATGTAATTCAAGAGTTTAAATAAACGATATAATCATAATACATATTAATTTAATGTATATTAATTTAAGCAATGATATAAATCCAAATATTTTTAAAAATGAACTAATTTTAATAAAAATATTAAAAAATTAATTTTTACCTCAAAATGATTTTAAATGAAACTTTTGTAATAATTATGTCCACATTATATGATTAAATAGTTAAAAATAACATTTACAATCACAAACTATGTTGAAAGATAAGTTAATTACAGTTTGTAACAATTAAATTATAATTTCACATAAAATTTTTAAAAAAACATATCCAAAAACTAGCACAAATAATTTTTAATAATTTTCAATTCAATATTGTTCACGATTTCATAAATGCACACAAATTGCCAAATTATGAAGTAATCATAAACTAAATAAATATTTAAAAGTTATAATTGTTGCGAAGAGGAGTGGGTGTCCAGTCCTGACCGAACAAAATCGTATTCAACTCAATGTCTTGTATGAAGAAATGTAATGCATTTGTAAAGCAAAAGAACACAAGTTTTAACTCATCGCCAGAAGTGAATGAAAGAGGAGATTCTGCTCCGGAATTAGTCTAACATAATATGTTTCGATGGCTTTACTCTCGCCATCCCTTTCCGTTTAGAAGAAACAATTTATCAATACTTTTGCAATACTTCTCTTAAATTGGATTCATTTCTTCCAACAGATGGAAGTGAGAAATCTTATCATATCTTTAGTTTCGAGGTTTAAACCAATTGATCGAAGAAATCAAATTCAATGCGAATAATCAATTCAAAACATAAATCCTTTCCGTCAATCATTTGCTATAATTTAATGAATAAATTTAAGCCGTGTTTTGAATTCTAATGTTTTAATTAATATCAGAATAAATACATATTGTGTTATAAATTAATTTTGAAATCGAGAAAAGGGATGTTTAAAAAGTGAAAGAATGTGTTTGCGATAGAGATTTCCCCAATCAATACAGACTGTAAAGACTGTAAAGAATATGCAATAAAAAGAGTGGGATTTTGTACAGCTTTAGGGCTAAAGTTAAAAACCAGAATAGCATTAGTGTTGTTAGTATTGTCAGAGGAGAACCAACTGAACACTATTTGAGTGACAATTTTTCAGTTCATAAACTCTAATGCAATGATTGTGTAAACAGAGTATTAGTTTTCATTTATTCGCCACACTTTTCATAATATTTATTTTCGTGAGTTTTGTTTCAATCGTCAACTCTATAGCACACCAACGATACCAACCATTTGTTTATTACATTCATTTACAGAATAACACAATATCAATAAAAAGAGCAATTGTCATACTTTTTGTTGTATTTAAATTATTATCACGTTGAAAAATAACCTAAAATTTAATTAAGAAAATTGTTCAAAATATAAAATTTGGAGAGAGAGAGAGAGAGAGAGAGAGAGAGAGAGAGAGAATTGATGTTCAGTTATTTACCTCACGATATTGTTATAAGCAATCATTTAAGTATATCTCTAGTAATACTTTATAATAATGTCTTAAAATTTGGGAATCGATAAAAAAATAAGAGGATATTATTTCGATTGTGAATATCCTTTCGCTATTTTAAGAGTATATGAGTGAATAGCGACCGAACATTGCTATTGATATTATGGGAATATTTTTAATTTAAGTGCACTTAGAAATTATGGCATCTTTTCCCCCTCATATAATGATATGTTTTATTATATACATGTATGTTATACTTTACCCACAACTCATATCTAAAAGCAACAAACATAAAAAGACAATATATTTTGTGTTTTATCTATAAACTCAACACAAATGAAAAATGAATGTAAAGTCATTTCAATCTGATTTTCAAATCCTTAGATTATTTGAATTATTTTATTATAACTATTATATTTGAATAGAAGCATGATAAATCACAGTAAATATATTGAAATTTAAACGTATGATGTAAAACAATTCTTAATAAATTTGATAAAATAAAACCTGAACTACTTGTTATAATAATTATTATTAATGAAAATACAAATATTTACAGAATCAACCCACCTTAATGCTTTTTGACAATTTCTAGATATATATCAAAGTTTTACATCAAAGACTATTCTAGAATTTACCATTGAATTGATAAGACATATAAGTTAAAGATGGACACAAAAATAGATAGAAGAGAGAGAGAGAGAGAGAGAGAGAGAGAGAATCCTTATAAATAAAAGTAAAGATCAATGAATGACTTTATAGTGAAAGCAATTTAGTGAAGAGTTTGTTATAGAATTTACTGAACAGACGAGAAGAAAATTAGTACTTGGCTTATATTTTATTATTATTTGTATCACAAGAATACTAATAAAATGGTTATTTTCTATTAAAGAATAAATAACAATATTTATAAATAACTACAAAAATTATAAATAAACACAAATAAATATGTGTTTGAAAAGCAAAGGTAACAACAAATAAAGGATAAATGTTTTATTATGTTATGTTATGTTGCATTACATTTGAAAAATATTAAGTTTATTTCAAATCACAACTAATATCATTTGAAATGAGGTTTTAGAAATAAATTGGATGTGAAAAGAGTTTTCAAATCCTATTGAATATGCGATTACCGAATATATTGTGTAAATATAGAGCAGACCAGTGAAAAAGGGAAAGGGATCGAGAGTATAACGCGGGAGAGGGAGTGAGAGAGGGAGAGAGAGCACAGTTACACGGAATTTTAAGTTCATTTCCAATACAAATATTTGATACTTAAAAGGCATAGTAATTGTGAGTGAATTTTTGTCGCAAAATGTGTTTCTTATAGTAAATGAAGCGATCGTTTGTTAGGTTTTGTATACTCTATGCATAGTATGTACAAAGTTTTTGGTCGCATAACACTTACCCACTGATGGCATCCCTTGAGAGAAGTCCAAACAAACTTCTTTTCTGTTGGATGTCATGCTTGGATCGACTCAACACTTCTTCACTTCCAATATATCCGAAACGAAATTTCTATCGAAGAAAGCCTTTGTCTCTACTATTGCTCCAAATCTTCTCAATTATTTGATGAATTGACGCTTTCGTACAATCGATTCCCAAACAATAAATACCACTTTAATAGCCATCATGTAATCAGTGGTCTGTTATGTGAACATTAATAATATCAATAAATATAATCAAGTATTTTAAGCACTGTATTCAGTATCTACTAAATATTAATCCTAAAACTAAATTTGTCCATATTTTATACTAACATTTAAAGTAATTTATTAAATACTTGTAAATTATATACAATTGCATACATAGGGTATGCATTATACATTTGTACGTTAATTCAACCAATTGTAACCAAAAAATGTTCAATTCTTTGCAAATTGTATTAATTAGTGAAAAGAGCAAAATATTGACTTTCATTATTGGACTCTTTTTCCTGAGTATAGTAATTGAGAAGAAAGTCAAAAATCAAATCAAATTAACATTAAATAAAAGCTGTATTTATTCATTGATCAGAGGATGGCTTTTGTTTTATGCTTTTAGACCAATTCTTAAGGGAAAGACACAAAAAAATTTATAATAAAAAATGCATTTAAAGTGAGCGATGAATATGTTGTACAGAAATATAACAATGATATGAATAAAAGTCAACAAACGGTTTAATGTATATAAAACCATAAAAAGTATGATAAACGAGAATAAATAAATTATTTGATTCTTATTTTTAAATAAGAATCTTTTTTTCTTTAATTTTTTTGTTTTCCTGCTTTATTTGCATTTTAACTAAAAGTTTTATTAATAAATTGAATTAAAAATATATGGAAATATTTGTCGTAGAAATAAGTAATGAGTTTTTATCATTCAAATTCACGGAAGAAATAATTTTTTGGCAAAATAAAACTTGAATTTAACCAATATTTACTTGATAATTATTAATAAACAAACTCTATTTAATATATCCGATATTAAATGAAACATTCTATGTAATAAAGTTGAAGTCCATTGTAAATATCTGAAATTTTCCAAAATGTGAGATGATAATGGAAAATTGATTGTAATTGACTTAACTTATAATTTATGCAACATTTTAAAATGAAGTGCTAGATTATAATGTTCTAATTAAAAATTACAATTTCATATTGAAATTTGTAACCTTGATTAAAATATAATATGCTAAAAATATATAATAACAAACATGACTTATGTTACACGAGAATTAACTTCATATTAAAGAGTTTCTAATAAATATACAGTATTTAAATTTATTTTCCAATTTGTGCTTTAATTTAATTGGATAATAATGTATGTCATAAACTTATAATAAATTACCAACAGAATACAACACTAACAATGTTTACTCTGGGAAATACTGTATCTGGATAACTTGGTGTTAATAATAGCTACTAATAACCATATTTTATAATAACTTATTATTAATAATCTATTGTATCCTAAAGCCATAAGCCATTTACTAAATTAAAAGAAATAATTGTTGTAAAAGCAGTATTTCTATATATTTCAGTGACTCTGTATTTCACAATTAATTCACAAAATGTATTTTATATGAAATTTCAAATTTTGTAATCAGACCAAAGAGAATTATACACTTTTTCAACGATATGAGCTATAACTGCAAAATATGAAATTAATAAAGTCACTTTTTTCATTAAACAAGTTATTAATATACACATAATTATAAAATGATTGACAAAAATATTTTGCAAGTGTTAGTAATATTAAAGTTTACTCCAGTTTTACGCTTTATATAATTTCATACAACTTTTGCGACAATTTACACAATATTATATAATTAATATTAACTCAATGTTTAAAATAACTCCAGAAAATCATGTATAGCAAAGGTAAGGTCAGATAGTGTTTATTCAATCAAAATTTGTGATATTTGCATAAATTCACGCAAAATAGTAGAAATATATAAATTAATTTTTATAACAAAAACATGCTTAAATCAGTCTAAATTGACAATTATCATTTATAGAAATAAAATTGAAATACATTTTATTAGCAATTCAATAATAATTTATTAATAAAACTCATATAATATGCTCACTTTAGTGGAAAATATTTAATAAGTAATATAAATAATGAATGTCACACTGAATTGCATGCTTAATTACAATTTCCTAGCTTTAGTTAAATATGGGCAGAATTTGAACATTTTGCATTTAAAAACAGTAAAACAATGGTGTAATAACTGTAAACAGAATTTATGTTAAGTTCCCTAAAAATAATATATAGATTCATAAAACAATTTGATACAATCATTTATTAATTTTAATAAGAAATTTTTAATAATGTAAACATTTTTATCCTTACTGTTATCTTAATCCAATTTAAATTTTATAAAACAATAGTTTATACGTTGTAGATAGCTTTATTAAAGTACCTCTGGATAGCTTTAAAATATATTATACATTATTTACTTAATATAATAATAATAACACACCAGGGTCTATTTACACAACAAAAATAAAAATTTAATTTTAAGTTTGCAATTAAACTTTTATTAAATTCAAAAACACGGAATTAATGAGGATTTTGTTGATTATGTTTATAAAAATAAAATCTCATTAATTATACAAAACATTGATTGCATGGAATCAAAATTGATTGTTTTGCAAACACTATTGTAGAGCAACCAATATATTTACAATAAACTCAACCTGGCTAATTTAAAAATAACATCACATAACAAAACAAGACTGTATTGCTGTGGAGTTGACTTTACAGTGCATTGCAGGGAAACACAATTGGAAGCAATCCATTGACACATTGTATTGATATTGTTTAAAGATTAAGTAAGAATTTGCATATTATTTAAACATTTTCATTAAAGAATCGCTGTTTTGAAAATTATTTACTTTAAATTCACGAATTGTCTGTATTTGCATAAGAATTATACATAAAATCAATATACAGTATAAGTTTAAACATTGTTGTTTAGTTATATATCGCACTATTGAGCAAAAAAGATATATTTGGTCGGCCAGTAAATGGCTATTTATTTATTTACCTTTTGTGAAATATTTTACATCACTTTAACAAAGTATATGTTTTATACAGACTATTATTTAAGAATTTATATATAAAAGGCTATGTTCTCAATGCTTATCAATAATTGATTATCGGGTGAAAATTGACTAAAATATATCAAAATTTTGTATTTCAATTTTATAAGTTTTTTTGCAAAGGATTTTTATTTATCAAAATATAAAATCTATGACAGATATCTACTTATTTTGATATCAATTTAGACATCTATTTCTATAACAATACAATTGAGTTCACATCGCTTTACCGTTTTTATACATAGTGTATATAATTCGCACATAAATTGACAAAAATCACAAAAATGTTGAATTGAATTGAGAGATAAGAAATTGATTTTACTTTGGCTTTTCAGACGTCATAAAATGTTATTTGCATTTAAATCATACACTGATTTAATATGAAAAATAATACTTTATTGTATGTTTTTATATTTTTCAATATAACTTAAACTATAAAATGAGCCAAATATACAATAATTTCTACATTTGTTTTTTCCAATTTCTTTGAGATTAATATTAAATTTAATTATATATTATTTGTTCATTAAATTAGAGAATTATTAAGATGTTCAACATATTAACGTTAAAATGATATACAGAAAAACATACATCATATTATATTATATAAGTAATAATTATGTTATTACTGTACGTGTGTAATAAATGTCCAAATGGATTAAATAATCAAAAACAAACATAAGCAAAATTCATATAGACGAAACTAATAATTGTTTATTCGCATTTTTCTATTTATAATTAATTTCTATGCCTCGTATTTTAATTACGTGTTTCTATTTTAATATAAAATACTATATAATAATGCGATCAAAATATAGTTTAGTGTATTTTTTAATAATGATTTTAAAAAATGACTTTTATTTGTAAAAATGTGATTGTATTAAATGAAAAATAGATTTTTTGCAAACTCTCCAAAATGTTCAATTCAATGGTTAAGAGTAAAGTGTTGTTAAATGTCTGAATAAAAGTTAGGGCTTAAGAAATGGAGAAAATCACGATTGAAGTGAAGAATCGATCAGTTATTTTGGACACAAATTGATTCAATTGTAATAAACAGAGCAGAAATACAATTGACTTGAATTGAACAATGCATTAGAGGTATAGATATGTTATGCATTTTCCTCAAACAATTCCACAATAGATACATAAGTGAAATGAAACTTAATTTATCAAATATAAATGCACAACATATTTGTGTGTATTTTGTATATATTTAAAAGCAAAGTATATTTTAATTATTAAAAGTATAGTTTTGAAGATAATATAATGTACAAAATGAATACATTATGATTACATGAACTGTCAAAAGTATAATCACATTATTACTCTCTTTTACATAATAACTAAAATTGAGTAAATTCTTCGTATGCCATCATTTTGAACGAAAGGACTATAAATAAAATGTTTTCAAATGGATTGAAAGAATGTGGACTATAAATACTTCTTTATGTTTTGCCCTTAAAAGTCATTAAATTTTTAATAGCTTTCGTAAGTCAGTAATACATAAACCAAATCTTGTGATTTACTATCTATTTTGTGGCCATTATTTGGTGTTTTAGTGAATCTCTTAACAAATGTCGAGCTATTAAACACATAATGATCGGTAATATATTTTCTACATTAATGGCTGTATTGTTTGAAAATTTGCAATATATTGTATTTATATATTTTACACAATACTAAAAATAAATTTAATTTCTATTATGTATAGTATAATGAATAGCAAACTACAGTCAATTATAAAAATAATTAGCCTTAACTAATGAGTAGAAATAGCATAAATAAATAACAAACATTAAAATGTTCAATTAACTATTCAACTATAAATTAACAACAAATCAATAAATATATTTAAATTTATTTATTAATTTTACCAAAAATGTGATTTATATTGAAAAATATGTTTTTATATATTTTTATATTAATTTCAAATTTATTTCTCAACTCATTAATCGCTTGAGAAACGAGAGGGTAATCTATAAAACTATAAGAAAAGTGGACTTTTGGGAGTAATATTTTAGGTGTCATTTATTATTATAAAACAAATCAATTCAGTTATATTTTAGCTCTATTTCATACATTGAAATATAACACAGTATTCCTTGAAACCACTGCATTATAGTTAGCAACCAGTATAAATTTATTACTTATTAACTTCAAATAATACAAATAATATGCATAAAATTGTACGTATAAATGAAAATCCAAATTTGAAATGAAAGAAATCAATTCAAAAAATAATGTGAATTCAACAATTGTGAGCATATCTGGTCTAAAGTTTGCAAACAGTATAAAAGAAACTAATATAACAATTTAGCAATTGTGGGTGACCCGCCCATTGCAATGCTTTGTGTAGTCCTTATCCACTGTATATATTGGGATAACTGCTATATATGGCTGTATTGTACAAAATAACGCACAATTTGCCATCGAATTACTATTAAAGTAAGTAATGAGAAAATATAATCATAACAGTTATAAGACATGATATTAACGGCATTAATGAGTGATTGTTTAATCATAAAATTGATATCATATTATATTTATATTGTTATCATATTTTGTTGAAATAATTAAGATGTGTTTGATTTTGAATAATTCCTCGACTATTCTTTTAATATTGATTTCAATATTTAAATCAAGAAAAATGATAACATTGTTCGCATGAAATTGTAACAAAAAAACTTTTACAATAATCAATACAATACAACACAAAATATGAGTAATTCTTATAAGGGGTTTGAAAGCCAAAGAAAAGACCATTAATTTGATTATTGATTGAACATAAATTTGCAAAAGAATATATAATTTATAATTTAAGTCAACATTTTCTGATAAATTGTGTTTAACTTTTTGATCATATCTTTAAGAGTTGTTCATTCATTTGAGTTGTGATAAACTCGTTAACTGTTTTATGAAGAACTTCTCTAAGTATTGATTCTCTAGTGATATAAAAACTGCAACAAAAGTGTTTCGACGACTCACTGCTTATTCCTAATGATTCTCTCTCTCTCTCTCTCTCTCTCCCTTTCTCTTCC
>CAJPIZ010002979.1:0-12551 GCA_905368565.1 Medioppia subpectinata
CACTAAATATGAATGTATTTCACCAACACTTGGAATAATATTTCTAATCTACTCTATAATAACTAAATTGTAGATCTCATGGATGACTGCCATCACATCATCAGTCAATTATGGCGATTGTTATCTCTGTTATCTGTATTTAACACATTTAACACGTGCACAAACACTATCACACCATTTACTCATAACCTCTAATTATTTCATCTGAATGCTTATCATGTTTTTTATGTGCAAATCATTTCACTTGTATATACTGTACAGTGCATAATAACGACTGCTTTATTAATTTCACTATCATTTACAAGTAGTAAAGAATCGCGTAATGGATTTTGTTCATAGATAAAAATAGACATAGATATAATATTTCTTAACAAAAAAATAAAACAAATATAATTTCTTCAAATCTACTTTTAATAATATAAATTTGAGTACATTTAAAACCAATTTTTGCAACTAACAACAAAACAAGAAAATTTCAAAAATTCTTTAAAACATTAAGAAAAATCTCAATATTATTTAAACATTTATCATTAATATAATAAAATTAATTAATTTATTCTTAAAAACTAAAGCCACTGTACACTCAAAATAATTAAAGTATACATTATATGGCATACATAGAGTGGTCACGAATTGATCCATTATTACAGGCATTAGCTATTGATGAGAAGCAAAGAGAGGCTTATTATCAAAACGATTTTGATTTTCATCAAAGCTGTTGATTGAGTTTATTCATAGGGAATCATATTTCTAGTCTCGAGTACTCATACTTTCATCACTCACTTCAACATTCAAACACGTCTTTAACACTCGTCTTAAGATTGAAAGCATTTTTCTAATTTTTTTGTATATATTCTGTACACTATTTTTGGTTATGAAATACTTGAGATTTTATGATGTTTTTAAGCAATTTTTTGTAGATATTTTTTAAAAATATTTTAAGAATCAAAGTATATGTCTTTCGTATAAGTATTTCGCAAGAAATTATGACAATTTTGTTTCTTTATATTGAGATTAATTCTTAAACAAAAAAATATTTAAATTTTAATACACTTAAAAAATTTTAAATATATGTACAGTAGTTTGTTGTGTTATATAGTTTAATAATAAAAGCTTTTGGAAAAATCAATTTAAATAAAATATTGATATATTTGACAATAATACTATGCAATACTATATTAATAGTATGTCTGAGGATTAATATTTAAATCAAAGATAATAAAATTGGTGTAAATTGTTTAATGTGCTAATTTATTATTTGATCTAAATCATATATGTTTAACTTTAGTGTCTTTTAATTCAAACATTTTTATTAAATAACTATTATGATTATTTAAATTAACTATTTTAGAAATATTTATAATTTTGAGAATAACTTGATAAATTCTAATAATGATAAACCTATTTACAGTAAACGCTATGTGCATTAAAATTGACTTTTTAACATTGATTTCACTATATATCGGATATAGTATTGTAAATATAATATCAATATATTAAAGAAAATACAATTTCATGTAATGTTTGGTTGAGATAGACGTAAATATATAGCTATGAAGTGATGGGAATCATTGATCGGTCGTATGTGTGACTGATTGAATCCGAGTAAATGCAATGCAATTCAATTCAAATACAAATAATCGATTAGTAAAAGGCTTTTCTCTCACTCACACTGTAATGCATTTTATCACTTATTTTTTGCCCCGCATTTTGACATTCATTCGTGATTTGAACGAAAATGCATTTTATTTAAGCATCAAATATGAAGATTGCATTCACTTATAGCTTATATACATCTCCCAGAGATTCAGAGTAAGAGAGAGAGAGAGAGAGAGAGAGAGAGAGAGAGAGAGCAATGAATTTCAATTCTAAATTCTTTAAGAAGGGAACTGTAATAACATTTTAATCTATAAGTTCTCTCAGATATCAAACAAGAAATTCTCTTATCGTTAATATCTTTTACTATTTTCTCTCTTCTTCTCCTCTCTTCGTCTTCAATAAGAAATAACTAAAAAATATTAATAAAAATTGTATTTTAGTCCACATTTGAAATCCAATATTTATTTGATTGTTTGGTGAATAAGAATGAATAGAGAAATAATAGTTTAATGCATTTCGACTCCAAAATCATAACGTATTTAAAATGTAATATTTGTGTTGAATTTGAAATGAAGAGAAAAAGACAATCAAATGAAAGCATTAGAAAAGATTTTGAAACATTGATAGAGTTTCACAAAAAAAATTATTTAATGGATAAATATATAAATTTATATATTGTGTATTCAGTGAAGTTTACTGTCAAACAAAAGATTTATTTATAAATATATCTATGTTTTCAGTCTTCTCTTTCAAACGAGATGTGAAAATATATGTGAAAAATACTAACAAATAAGAAATATAATGTTTTAAATCCTATCTTCATTGTACAGTACAACACAACTTGCATTGAGTGGACTGTTTTGGTCTGTAATTTGATTTATTATCCCGACATCACATCAACTCACTATACCATACATATTATACCAATGAATTCTATCCTTTATATTCTTTAGTCAACTTATTTCTGACATTATTTTCTATTCAATTCTCATTGAATTATAAAACACAGATTTATAATACTTAATTGAGATCAGTATACTATTCAGTCACTTATTAACACGTTTTAATTAAAACTCATTAAATATTATAATTATAAATAAGTAAATGTATAAGAATATAGTTAAAAATAGACATTTGGTTTGGAAAGAAAAATATTGATTAGAAATAAATATAATAGAATAGAGACGAAGGAAACGTACGGTTAGTGTAAATTCAATGCATAAGAAATATGTTAAAGTAAACAAAATTATTCACTCCTCTCTAACTGTGAATTGTATGCAATTCTTTGCCTGTATTTGATATCTTAGAGGATAAATATATTGGTTGTAATAACTCGTGAGATATTCATCTATTACTTCAAAATGTTTATTCAGTCCTAGATTTGGTATGAAATTTAATAACAGAAAAAATAAACGGAAACTTTCATCAACTGTTTATTCTAATGTTGTTTTCATACAATTTTCATACAAATTTAGTTTTAAAATTGAGATTTTAAAAAATACAGTTAATAGTAGTTAGAAATAGTTTTAATAGAATTGTACAAAAATTGTATAAAATTGAAAGTTTTATATAATTTTGTTAAATTTAGAGTAAGATGTGATCTGAGTATTTGTATACTTACGGTGGGAGTAATAAAATGTACAAAAATTGATTTTTGTTGTTGAAAACGCTTGAAATGAAAACTCCAAAAATTATAGTCTCATAAAAATTGAAAACAGAGTGAAATATATAAAGTATATAACTATAAATAAAATGAAAAACCTTTCGGTTAAAGCCTAAAGTATATGAACGTCTGTTGACTCAAAATTTTTTGGTGAAATAAAACAACAAAATGAAAACATTTCTAAATTATATGGTATTATATATTAAGAAATACAGCAATTTTGCCATTCATTCGTATTATATGTGATTTTTGGTTGAGTCTTACTCTTTGATTATATACACTGTGTATACGGTATACACTGTATAGTGAGTCCAGTCAGTGATGATCGAGAAAAAGAGCTGATATGACCAAAAAGAGGAAAGGAATGCTCACTTTTATCTCGAGCCTCTATTATTGTACTTAACATTTAAGTATTTCTGTATTCTAATTGCAATTTGACTTATCGTCGTCTCTCTTAACTGTACAATGAGATAGAAATTGAGACTTATTTTGGTCGACGTAACAGACAGAGAGAGATACAGATAGAGTCAGTCAACTAATTCTCTGCTCTATTAATGGGATTGACTTTGTTTTGATGCAAATCGTGAATATCTGTGCCCTTATCTCGCATTTACTTCAAATCAAATAAAGATTACATTTACGACTCAATCAATTAAATGATTCACATTTTGCGCACAGCTATTACACTATAATTGAACATTTTTTTGACAAAAACTATTTTAAATTGCTTTGAAATTTACAAAAAAAGTACAAATTTGTGAAAAATAATAGCAATTTTATAACTTAACATCAGTTTAGTGTCTACTGATTGCAAATGTCTTCACAAATATCTCAAAACACTTTCATTGCTTATATTTGAAGAATGATATGAAAAAGTGATAAAAATGTTTTAATTTAATGCTAAGTTTGTTAAATAAAAAAAATTTTGTTTGTATTTCGCATTATATTATATGAAATTATTTTGTCAATCAATTAAAGTGCTATTTTGAGAGAAGAAAAGCTGATTCAGACACCACTCTCTTCCTAAAGACAAAGCCATTCTTAATACAAGCCCTATATATATGATCGGAGTATAAACTAGACTCCCATTGCATTTGTGGCACAAGTCTAACCTTTGAGTTAATCTAATTTGTTAGTTGCCCTCAAAGTAGTCCTACAACTAGTGAAATGAGAAGACATTTTTGCTTCTCTTCTTTAATGCAATCAATTTCTTTATATTCTTAAAACACTATTTTTGAGACTCAATATAACGTTCACTCTTTGCTTCTCATCAATAGCTAATGCCTGTAATAATGGATCAATTCGTGACCACTCTATGTATGCCATATAATGTATACTTTAATTATTTTGAGTGTACAGTGGCTTTAGTTTTTAAGAATAAATAAATTAATTTAATTAATTTTATTATATTAATGATAAATGTTTAAATGATATTGTGATTTTTCAGAAAGTTTTTAAGAATTTTTGACATTTTCTTGTTTTGTTGTTAGTTACGAAAATTGGTTTTAAATGCACTCAAATTTATATTATTAAAAGTAGATTTAAAGAAATTATATTTGTTTTATTTTTTTGTTAAGAAATATTATATTTATGTCTATCTTTCTCTGTGAACAAAATCCATTACGCGATTCTTTACTACTTGTAAATGATAGTGAAATTAATAAAGCAGTCGTTATTATGCACTGTATATACAAGTGAAATGATTTGCACATAAAAAACATGATAAGCATTCAGATGAAATAATTAGAGGTTATGAGTAAATGGTGTGATAGTGTTTGTGCACGTGTTAAATGTGTTAAATACAGATAACTGAGATAACAATCGCCATAATTGACTGATGATGTGATGGCAGTCATCCATGAGATCTACAATTTAGTTATTATAGAGTAGATTAGAAATATTATTCCAAGTGTTGGTGAAATACATTCATATTTAGTGTTTTATATATTAGGTAATGGCATAAATAGCGCACATTTTTGCCACAAACATACATAACTGTATATAACTGCACACAACTGCACACGTTATGCGGAATCGTAGTTATCCTAACATTTATGATATAATGTGTTAAGTAATATAACAGTCTATTCCCCACTTCTAGCATAAAAACGTATGAAAGACATGAAGTGAATGCATCCAAACCTATCATTATTATCATTATTTTGATGCATGTGTTGAATGTGATGTGTATTCACTGCAAACATTTCTCACTTCAATAGACAGTTAGAGAGAGTGAGAGAGAAGTGAAGAAAAACTTTGAGATGAAAACCATTTTGAAAAAGATTGGGCGGGTTTTGGTCTCTTCACAGAATAAAATAAAACATAATTTTATACAATTTTCTCTTTCAAAGTCAACGATAAAAGTGTGTGTTTTCGACATTCGCTTCAAATATCTCTATCATTGTGTGAATATTTTCTTCAAATTTTTATTTATTTTAAATAAATTGCTTGAAAATATTTTTTGTTATTTTAGTACCATATATATTTTGAAACATAATTATGGATTCAATTCCTATTCGTACCTCAAATAAAAAATACATTATACAGTATTTCATTATATATTTTTGAAAAATATTGCTTTGTTTATAATACTATACCATTGCATAGACTATACTATATTAGGGTATATTGTATAGTATTCTATGAAGATCTAACTTTTTCAGTATTACATATAATTTCAATTAAGTAATCAATTGTATGGCTTATAAATGACATTAGAGTTTATATAATTGATTAGATTTTATTGCTAGAAAATTAATAGTCGTTCACATGTTTTGTCGTTTGTATTAATTTGACTCAAAGCCAGACCAAAAAGAAGATAATTTATATAATCGATGGCTAACCAGAAGATGAATCAATTGATTAGATAACCAAGAATTAAGTGTTTTTACCATAATTTACAGAAATTAGTCACAAATCTATAAATAAAATCAGAGAATGTGATCAAAGAGTAAAGTCATTGTTACAGTACTTTGCATTTGTGTTGTATTGTATTGTATTGAGTGCTAAGTGTGCTAAACATCGATGAAAATTATTTAAAAGCATTGAGTGGGAGTTGTCTGTAGAATATTCTGTATTTGTAATATATACTGCTTTTATATTAATCCCCAACATATGAATTTGCATTACATACACAGTTATTTGTATTAATTAATAAAGTAAAAAATCCAATTAAATTAATTATCAAAATCCATTAATTAAACAAATTATAAATGTGATAAATATTTTGCTTTTATCATATTAATTACACAAGTATTTACACAGAGCTCCAATTTATTGAAAACTTTAATTAAAATATTGAAAATATATCGCATTTTGCGATTATATATATAATGGTTACATAGTTTTCAAATATATTATATAATCTTTGGCGACAACTCTAGTGGAGAAAGTATTGCCATTGAGAGCATGTTTTTACCTTTTATTCCAACATTTAATGCTTTCTGACACAACTCTAAGTGATAAAAGATGCGAAACGAGTGATAAATACTCAACACTAAGTACTAACACATCAAAACTAATGCACTAAAAAGTTCTTTTACCTTATTTTTACGCTCTCTCTCTCTCTCTCTCTCCCTTTGCTAACTAATAATAATGCTTACATTCAATATTTAGTTTTCTCTTATCAACTCTCTCTCTCTCTCTCTCTCTCTCTCTCTCTCATATTTAATAACCCGATATGATTTGTCACATACAATAAGTAATACACTATATTCTCTGTGAAATGTTATTATTCTTGCAATAAAACTTATTTAATATAAATCCATTTGAATTAAATCTTTATGAAATAAAATGTTTAATTTATAAAATAATTACTTCCATTAAAATGCTTAAACAGTACGGAAATTAATTATATTAACTAATTTCCGAAATTTGTATTATATTAATAAAGTTTTAATGAATTATAGTAACGATCAAAACAAATATTTCAATTAAAGTAAAGCCCAAACTGAGGACTTGGTTGGCGTATACATCACATCACATCTGTTTAAACAGGAATTACTGTTCATTTATTTACTTTTCATTAACTGAAAGTTTAATGGATTTAAGTTTTGCGAAATGAATATAAACTTTTTTGATGGTTTAAAAACTCAGTAGTTTTATCCATACGACTACTAAAAACTGACTTTTTCTATGTATAAAAACTATTTAAAAATGGCAATCATTTATCTTATCTGAACTTTTCTTTTCGTATAAATGTATATAAATTTAAATCTTAAGAAGGAATGATTTTTTTAATATTATCCTAAATATAAGTTTTAATGGTTTTTAAACGTGTAAATTAAAATTTAAAATATCAACTTTTATTTAATTATATATTTAATGAAAAATCATTTTGCAATAAATAACTGAAAACAACTAAAAATATTAAATAAATTATATTTAATAGAAAGTAATAAGCATTTGAAAGTTGAGACCTCAATCATTTGTAATTTGTTATATGATTTTTGCATTATTTTCCATTCATTTATGGTCTAAAAGAGACATTTCCTGTAAAAAGATATACAGAATATATAAATTCTGGTCAGAGAGTACTGAATAGACATAACATTTTCACATAAATCACAGAATATAAACAGAATTCAAAATTCACATATAAATGTGATTTTGAAATATATTTTATGTTTCTATCATTTTGTTGACAATTTTCATATCACATCAAAAAATTTTAATAACAAAATTATTATTTAAGTAAACATTTTATCCATTCATTCAATTTTTAATTTCGTAATTAAATAAACCATTGATTTTGATGTTCTTTAGTGAATGATATGTTTAAATGATAAGAGAAAACTAAATATTGAATGTAAGCATTATTATTAGTTAGCAAAGGGAGAGACATGAATGAGAGTAGAGTAGGGAGAGAGGGAGAGAGAGAGAGAGAGAGAGAGAGACGATAGGAAAATCTAGAATTACAGTCTTGCGAATGAATAGCATTACGAGTGCATAAGAGTTTGCAATGAAATGCAATGTTTGAGAGTAAGGCACGTCTTCAATGGCCATGTTTTTCAAATCTCTAATGAATCTCTTGAGCGGAAAATTGTTTAAAGTTTGTGTAGTTTTTAGGAATTAAAGAAATGCTGTTTATAATAAAAACACAACATTAATTAAAATCAATAATATTTTGGTTATTCTCATACAAATCATAAGTTTTACTATAAATTACTTTGGGTTTTTGATATCATTTTAAAGATTTACTGAAATATTGCATAAATATTGCAATAGTAGTAAAGATTGGTTGAAATATAAATTCATAGAGCGTTTAAATGTAAAGTCATATTCCAGACGATATATCGACACAAAAAAACTTATCGTTTTGTGATTTAAAGAATTGATTGTTCGTCAAAAAGATGACATTTTAATAAATTTTGATCCAATAATAGAGTATTTGATGAAAAGTTTGTGAACGCCTTCCAGTTGTGAAAGAGCTTAAAATGTGGTGTTTTGTCAGCAATCCTTACATTAAGGTTAGCATATATTCTATTGGGTTATAGTGTCTGTAATGTAAATATTAGTTTAAGTTTGTGTCGAAACGGTTAGTATTAGTCGAGAGAAGATTTAAGAATCGAAGAGAAAAGAGAAAGACATGAAAGACATCACATGAGCGGTGAATGCGAGCAGAAATCGCAGAGAAAATGAACGGATCAGAAGAATGAGTGAATGAGACGGGGCTTTAGATTTTGCACTAAAATCTCTAAGCTTTGAATATATGGACGCATACGTGAGCCAAATGATACCGACGTCTAGTTTACCAAAACTCACAAATCCTTACATTTTTCTTCTTTCCCTAAAAATATATATATTTCTCAAAATGAAAGCAAATGTTTGCTTAAGTTTAGAGAAAAAAGTTTTATTTTAATAAAGAGATGTTTGCCTTTTCCTCTCTCATCTCAATCAAACATTTAAGACCTGAAACTTATTTTTCAAATTAACTATTTATACGTTTATTTATATAAAATAATCACATATTGATTAATATAAGTATCAAAATTCTGTAGTAAAAAAGTGTTTAATATTTGATTTTAGATTTATAAAAACATTTTTTGCTCAATTTATTATTTCCGTTATAACCTTATAAGTAATTAATCTTTAAATGTGTATTATGTCGATAAATTTAATTGGAAAATTAATAATTGTTACAATTATAACAATTAATAATACAAATCATAATTGTAATTAATATACGGAGTGTTTATCGATGGCCAGGAATTTTAATTTGCCGGGCATTTGAACACCGGTTATACAATTCTAATAGAAATCAAGATATCCTAATATGATATTACCGTAAAATATTATTATAATACTGTAACATATAAAAATTATTTTTTATGCTTATGAGAAAATACACTTATTTTCTAATAAATTATCACAATTAAACAATTGACATAACATTTAAAAATTTGATTATAATTGAATTTTAAAATAGTAACTTATACATATAAACTTTATACGTATTATATTATAAAATGCTAAATAGTGTGTTGACTAATGAAATGTATTTATTTGTATGGCAAAAGTGGTTCACCAAACATACAAAGTCCAGGTGTACGACGAGTTTGTAATAACGGGAAACACAGGTGTAATGAGATGTCAAGTGCCGACATTCGTCAGGGAATACGTGAAAGTCATCGCTTGGATTAAAGACGAAAAAGTCATCACAACTCTTATGTCTCCAAAAGGTTTGCATCTTATGTTTGCTTTCATGTACAGTTTGCGTAATAAGTATAACATATCGGGTTTTTGGCTCACAATTAGTTAATTGTGGTACGTAAGTTAACAAAAATTTAAATAGCAAGCACAAATAATTTATACTTTCAAAATTAATTGTTAAAAAATTTAAAAACCATATACAATTAGATTTAATCCAGAATATAATGAATAATTTCGAGGTTTCTATTGGAGTCCAAAATCTATACTATGCCTTAAATGTCACTCTAATTAATAAGTGCTATATTTGCACAAAAAAGCAATTTTAATAGTTTTCAATTATTTGGGTTGTTTTGAATTGTTGTCCATTAGAATGAAAATCTAATTATCTGAGGGAATAGGGATTTGTAGGAGTGATCTATTAATATGTTTGGCCACTCTTTATGTGAAATTAAGAAAACGGCAAAAAGACATTATATTTCAAGTTTATGTTGCGTTGCATTGAATATAATGAGAAAAAAGATTATAATTATTCCGTGATCTGAGTCTCAAAGACGAAGACTAATGTTTGGCTAACGCTCTGTTGCTTAACATTTGTTTAAATGTCTATCAAAAGTAAATTAATTTTCTCGACTTTAAAAATATAAGCATAAAAGGGACACAAATATCTCATTCTTTTACTCAAAACAATGATTACAAATAAATCTTGTTTTTAAGGGAAAGTTTATTCCGTTTTGTTTGCATTCACAGAATATTCTCCACTTTTCCTTAACATTATTATACAAATAAGTATTTTTTCATTTCTTAAATTAATTTTTAAGAGGATTCGCAGACTTTTTCGTTTTTACGCTTATTATGAGATGTTTGATACAGAATATTAACAGTTAATAGCATTTATTATTAATATGGTTACGCATTCATTGGCTTCAGGCAAACCAATTGATGGCATTTTCTACGAGCGGAAAAAGTTTTCTAATGAATCGCTTGATATGAGTACTAATAATAATACGCGAAGACTTATTTAGCCATTAGGGAAATGCAAGTATAATATGCATCAGATATGCTTAATATACTAATTGGAAGTGCCGTTAACAGCCATTCCTCTCCATCTCTTATTAGCCCTATTTTTTATGCGGACTCTTCTTATTGATGATTGAAGGAAACATTTAGCAACTTTTGCAGCTATTCATTATTCACATGATTGCTATTTAAGTGATTTGGCCCTCCATTTACATACCGATTCAATAGAGATACATAAATACAGACCTCAACAAAAATACCAAATGTCTGCTAAATGTTTGATAAAAAAAATACAATTAAAGCGTTTCGCGTATATAAAAGATACTTAAAGTCAGTTACGATTAGGCATAAAATTTTTGTTATAATAGATAGTTTCTGGATTCAAACGAATTTAAAGTTTGGTTTTAATAATGAAATTATATTTGAAGCCATCATTTATCTTATTATAACTTAGAAAAGTTTTTTTTGTGTTAGTATTTACTTCAGGCCTATATTGCAATGAATAATAGTCTCTCTCGCTTTCTCTCTCCAGAAAATGTGAAGAATATAAGAATATAATGCAAAACAATACTTGAAATTCTGTTTTGTCTATTCGTTTAGAAGATTTATAGATTTCATTTTGAATGATAGTTACGATCTGAGTATTGAATGGGAGAGGAATAGGAGAGAAATGGGGGAAATATAGTGTATTTGATAACTAAGAAAAGTAATCGAATTCTCACTTTTGAAAGAGAGAGAGGTCGTCGATATATGAGAGGAGAACTCAATTACATTGAATTTGCATTTTTACACTTATTTTCGCCCTAAGAATAGACAAGAGTTTATGTAAATATTTGGCAAAAAATAAATGATGATCTAAACTACTATAGTATTCAACGATTTTTCACACATATTCTGCGAGAGAGTGAGTGTATGTGAGAGAGAGAGAGAAGAAGAAAAATTGTCACATTTTCAATGCTTTTAATGATTGAAATCACGTCATAAATATTCAATGTTTTCATTTGATATCTCAGATCGACTTTTAAGAGCCTTTAACTTATATTTTTCTAAAAGATTCAAAAATTTATTGAGTCTATCCATCAAAAACATTATATGAAATACGGTTTCAAAGTGCTCTTCAAAATCATTAATATTAAAATTAAAAGACATTTCGCACGCATTCAATGCAATCTTTATGTCATGGATATAATTTCAGACAAAATTATTTTTAATATATTATCCATTAAAATGGAAATTAATTTTAAGTTCTATATTGAAATGATTTGCTTGTGTTAAGCAAAATATTATATTTTGTCGACAATAGCATCGCCTTTGTGTGGAAAAGGTTTGAAAATAGCATTTCAAAAGTCAATAACATATTATTATTATACGTCTCGACATAACACCGATTATTAATGTATATTATTATAAATATTTTATTATAAAATATATGCTAATTATTATCAGTATTTTGGATCGCTTTAACTCTAATTAGCATTAAGTCTATTCTCTCTCTCTCTCTCTCTCTCTCTCTCTCTCACATACACTCACTCTCTCGCAGAATATGTGTGAAAAATCGTTGAATACTATAGTAGTTTAGATCATCATTTATTTTTTGCCAAATATTTACATAAACTCTTGT
>CAJPIZ010002981.1:0-12544 GCA_905368565.1 Medioppia subpectinata
CAACCCGGTCACCACAGCATAGGTGTGTATAGGTCGCCACCGAGATTTGTAAGGACTGGGCAGTGTTCCCGCTTCGGGAACATTGGCCAGTCGACCTCAGAGTGTGTGCTCCACTCTCCGGTCACTTTGGGAGCTCTCCCTCTCCAGGAGAGCCCCCTCTTCAGTTATGATAAATGGCCCAAAAGAGAACCATTCCATAACAATATTATACTATATTTGTCAATTATTATTATTATGTCTAACATTAAATGATAACATGTTTACAGTTATTGTTTTCGTTATATTTCATAGCCGCTATGAAATATATTATTGCATAATGCTAACGATTATTGCATTATATAACATAGGCGCAATTTATTTTATTTTTGTAATGCATTAAGTTAGTTTGTAATTAGTGGATGTGAATTTGGACACAACAGAGAACATAAACAAGAGTATTTAAAACAAGCTTAGTTGCAGAACTAAAGAGTTAATGTCAATTAGTCTTAATATCTATGGCATATATTTTACTATATTGATTAAAATTTATTTTTGCAGCAAAAATTATTTAAATAGGTGGAGGATGAATCATATAAGTTTATGACATAAAACTAATAAAATTTATTATTTATAATATTTATGGCTAACAGAACAAGGCAAAAGGGGACATATAAAAGATGTTCATTTTATCAAAGGACAACAATAACTATAATGTAATAACAATTTTATATGTATTTATCATTATATAAATAGGGTAGGTTTTTTCAGTCACTAATTCATAATTTTGATGAGTCTGCACATTGAATAAATTTTCAAGTGTTTACCCTACTAATATTATAATATTTTACTATATTAAGACATTTTCTAAATATTTAATAAAATTACATAGTTTGTAATTGAATTGTGTGGATCCAGTAGTTCTGTACAATAATTTAATTTAAAAGTAATATAATTACTAATTAATAAAATAATAATACGTTTGCAAATTATTAAAGCAAAATATTTTTTAAAACTATTTAACGTCAAATTAATAAGTGACTTTAGAATGTTGAGTGACGGTTATTATAACGACAATTTCACTTTGGTTTCAGAATTAGGTTCGGGTTCATTTGGGATTGTATTTAAGGTAAAACATAGATTGGATGATAAGTTATATGCCATTAAAAGAGTACAATTTAAGGGTAAATAATGTTATAAATACCAAATTTAACTTTAATTAAATTGCATAATATTCATTCGATATAGAATTTAGTGACGAAAAGAAATGCCGAATATTTAGAGAAGTGAATACATTGGCAAAACTTGACTCACATTTAGCAGTCAAATACTACCACTCGTGGACAGAAGGCAAACACCTCTACATACAGATGGAGTACTGCCCGCAAACACTCAGAGATGTACTCAAAAGCAAACAACAAGTATTTGGGAGACAATCGACAAAAGCCATGAGTCTCTGCGAGTATTTCATTACGTGTGAGATATTTCGTGAAATCTTGGAATGCGTTCATTACCTTCACAAACAGAAACCACCGATCATTCATCGGGATATAAAACCCGATAATATATTAATTTTAAAAAACACTTGTAATAATACATTCATAAAATTGGGTGATTTTGGTTTAGCCACTGAACACGTCAGACCCTCCCAGAGCCACACACAAGGAGCGGGAACTCCGCAATTCATGGCACCCGACGTGGGTTTGAATAGGCACTATGACATTAAAGTTGATATCTACAGTCTTGGTATTCTTGGCCTACAATTATTTGACATAAATACAGTGTAAGTATCAATTTATATTAACTCGATTAAACTTAATTAGTCCGGAATCAAAATTATATTTACATTATTATATTGCAAATAAGCATCAAATCTATGGAAAAATTAATTGAATAATTATTTAACATATGATGTATATTTTCAGAAATCACACAAAATATAGTTTGACAACATTTTTGTCTCAATTCAATTATTTAAACAATATTATTATATCAATGATTGAAGCACTGCCTGCAAAACGGCCGACAAGTGGTCGAGTACTGCAGTATTATAACCAGTGGTCTATCGATAAGCTAATTATCGTTAATAATAAAGAAAATTTTGAACTTACAAAAAATATTAATTCTCAAGATAATTTTTTCTATGACTTTTTAATGTGCAAATTAAACGATAATTTTGTGGCCACTACTTGTGACACGCCACATAAATCAATCGCCTGTGAACCTTCAATAAGCCAACACAATTATGGTTGTCCTATTCAAACAATAGCCAAGTAAGTGTTATGCTTAAAAGTTTAGATCCAGTATTATTAGTATAGTTGTAGCCATAATACAGATATGAATAATATAGTTTACAGGATTGTTCGGCCGCCTCCTGGTCATTTAATCACACCCCTGGTTATAGAATTTAACATGCATTTTAAATTTTTTATAACTATTTTTACATGATGCAAATGTTACCCAATAGGTAATGTTAATTCTATAAGACTAATTGACATTACTGGTTATTGCTAATTCTATGGATTAGTTCTAATTTCATTGACAGATTATAGTAACCGATAGATTAATCTATAGAATTCTGTGTGATTCTTGTTAAATTCTATATAATATTACATTAAATAATATAATAATTAAATGAGTTGATGTAAACAATAATTAATTTATATAATATATGAAATATATAGAGTTGTTTAGTAAATGTTTGGTCAGTAAATACACTACTTGTAATATTTTTATGTTATTTGTTATGTGAACACAACCTCGAACATTAATGCAACGTAGACTGCCAAACTCATTAATTGAAGATTCAACAATGATAAGTTACAATAATAATGATGCCATAACTATTGAGGACAATACTAAAAATTTGGTAAGTCATTAATAATACTACCAATTATAATTAAATTACTTTAAACTTGAAAAATATCAATACCAACTGTTTCATTTTCCAAAAAATACAGAAAAGAGAGATGACAATAGTATTATTGGGAGAGTCAGGTGTGGGAAAGTCTACATTCATTAACGCAGTGGTTAACTATATGAGTTACGATAGTATAGATGCGGCGGTAGATGAAAGTCCCATATATCTAATACCAGCTACTTTTACAATTGCCGATCCAATCACACGGAAACCAGTGTTAATAACAATAGGCGAGCCAGATGTTAACGAAAACACCAACGATCTCACTATCTCTACTACACAAAATCCAAAGTGTTATAAATTTCAAGACAATAACCTTGTGCTCAATATAATTGATACGCCAGGTTTCGCTAACACGGATGGTCTGCATCGAGATAATGAAATTATTGAGAATATATTGGATTTAATGAGCAATTATCGTGAAATCGACGCGTTTTGTGTAATTCTGCGGCCAAACTATGCCAGAGTTGATGTTGTATTCGAGTATTGTTTCGCACAATTGTTCACTCGTTTGCCTAAAAGTGCGGCAAATAATATAGTATTTCTGTTCACAAACTCTCGGAGCGCTAATTATATGGCCGGCGATTCCGGGCAAGCATTACAGTGGGCTTTAGCCGAAATACGAAAACGTTATTGTGTTGACATCCCTTATACTAGGTACACAACGTATTGTATAGATAACGAGGGTTTTCATTATCTCGTTGCTTCAGTTCCGCCAAATAATATACAATTTGAGCTAAAATATAATGCGAGTTATTACGAGAGTTGGACGAGGTAAATACGACTATTGAATTAGTTTTAATAAAATTGTACAATGTAATATTAAATAAATAATTTTAATATATTTAACTAGATCGGTTAGTGAATGTCGCCGTTTATTTGCCTACATTAAAATTTTACGGCCGCATAACGTGATGGACACCATATCACTGAATAATAGCAAACAAATGATACATGCGCTGGGAAAACAAATGACCTACGTTGCAAATGATATTAAACAATGTGAAAAATATAAATCTCTCATTAATGATTACTCGGGAACAATTGATGAATTACACAAATCAGTAGATATGCCATGGGTAATTATAAAATCCGTACCGTTAGATAGGCCGCACACGGCATGTTTTGATGCACAATGCAGCGCGCGCAAATTAATGTGTCACTCAGCATGTAACATTAATTTAAAACCTTGCAATAATACAATGGTCGATAAAGTTTTGCTACGGTGTAAGGCGTTTAACAAAAACGGTGCTTATGACAGAGAACCGGGCAATTCTGCAAAACCGTTTAAAACGTTATGTAGATTAATGTCCAAAATAACTCGGAAGGCTTGTGATTGTCAAGTATGCGGGCACAGTTATAAACTGCATGGGCACATCTATTACAGTACCGAGATCACATTTAATAACAATGAGCCGATTTATTTGCAAACCGTGGCCGAGGCCCGGGAGCAACTCGTCCTTCATCTTAACAAACAAATCGCCGAATTAAACGCTGAACATAAAACAATTGATGATTCTATAATACAATATGCCTGTTATGTCGCATATAGTGCCATAACCCCCTTAACCAATACGTTCACTAAGTACATAGAGCACTTAATAGCCAATGAACGTCAAGGCCCTCCCGGTGTAATGACCATGGCTACAATTGCACAGCTGGAGGAGTTGTTATCGGATTATGTCTTCGAGAACGGATTGATTGAATGTGCCCGGAATGCCACTGATTCTAATATTACTGGGGATCAATTAAATAGTTGTGTTGAAAAATTATGCATGCTTAAACATAAAGGAACCGAAATTAAGCAGATTTTACGTACGCAGCACAAAATTAAAATGCAAAACCACGGTAAAAATAATAATGTGATTAATAAAGTCTTATTTATTTAAAAATTATTTTACCAAATAGCAATGCGTGTAAATTTTGTTTGTAATACTGTGTATTGCCATGTATAAAGTTTATATTAGTTAATTGTATATAAAATCAATACAAATAGATATATTTAAACTTTATTTTTTATGTGATTATGAATTGTCAAATTTTTATAATGAATGTTATTTTTGAATAATAAACACTACGTATAATATATTAACCCAAGATTCTAGCATTGAACTCATACAATTTTATTAATTCTTTATGATAATTTATAAATTTACTTTTAACAGATATCATGGTGAAAAAACTTTTTCATATTCTACTAGCCAAACAATATTATTAATTTAAACATTTTAGGTTCATATTGTTTAAATTTATTATATATATTGAATTAAATTTAATATTATTTTAAAATTTTTATAAATTTAAACAATAACTATACATATTTTTAGTCAAATATTATTTATAATAAAACTAATTTTTGCTTACATAAATATAAAATGTATTTATATTTGTAACTATTTAATAATTATTATAATTAAATAATTATAATAAATTTTGTAATTAACTTATAATAATAAGGTTTATTTAGTCTTCTTTAAGACAATGTAATACAGAACATGTTAAATACATATTTAATTAGAACATAGTTCAGTATTGTAGTCATATTATGACAACGCTTAGATTATATGAATGATTATGTTTTAATGTTAATTATTTAATGTTGTAGTAAAATATGGGCTTAAAAATGTCGAGTTATTAACAAAATCATTAGCCGATATCTCGAAGAATATCGCAGAGCGTTATTGAATACTAATTATCGTTTTAAATTAATAATTTTTATAACTATAAATTCGGTCAGAAAGCATAAATCATATGTTATCTAACATAAAAATATTTATTGTTGCCATTGACTTTCATTGATAATATTAACTTAATCAACAAATACTCGTTTTATCGGGAAAGAAATATTTTTATTTTATACGCACTTTGTAAGTTATTTATTAAAGCCTAGTTATAATAAATACGTTAATAATAATAATAAATTTGTTACATAATTTTAATCTTTGAATTTAAGTTTTAACATTAACAATTTCATTATTTTAAATCATTCTAAATGAATAAATTAATATTATAAACATAAGAGCAAACCTAGTTAATAAATATTGAATTTATCTTAAAATGGCAAGTTTTTTGAATAAAAGTTATTATGAAGATCAATTTCGAGTGGTGGAAATTATTGGTTCCGGTGCTTTTGCCACTTTATATAAAGTAACCCATAAATTGGATCAACAAATTTATGCCATGAAAATAATACAAATTAAATGTAAATAACATAGCTAAACTTAATTGATATTGTACAACATGAAATAATTGATATGGGTGTGGCCGTGCGAAATTACATACAAATTATTTGTGATTAAAATAGAGTACTTTTAATATAATATTTTTACATTTAGATGACAATAAACAAAAGGTCGCTTTAAAAGAAGTTGAAATGTTGGTAAAACTGGATCTAAAATATGTGGTTAGATATTACAACTCATGGATTGAAAAGAAACGCCTGTACATACAGATGGAGTACTGCCCGCAAACACTCGCAAATGTAATCAAAGATAAGTCACTTGTATTTAATAGACAAGAGAAAGAACCCATGAATTTATTTGAATATTTTATATCGTGTAAAATATTCCGGGAAATATTGCAATGCCTGCAATACCTTCACTCATTGAATCCGCCTATTATTCATCGGGATATAAAACCCGATAATATATTAATATTGAATAATCCAAACGATGACAGATTCCTAAAATTGGGTGACTTAGGTCTGGCTACATATCACGAGTCATTGATGACTCACACACGAGGGAAAGGAACTCCTTTATATATGGCACCCGAAGTGTCCTATTCCAATAAATATGACATTAAAGTAGATATTTATAGTCTCGGACTTATTGGACTAAACATTTTTGAACTAAACAAAATGTATGTACACTACTGGGAAATAACAATAACATATTATTAGACTTTATTTTATCAACTGAGTGAAAAAGCAGTTGTGTGAACTTAGCATTTATATAAACCAAACCCTAAAACCAAAACCCGCAGTCTATAGACATAATGTTGAAATACTATCAACTATGTGAACGTCAACTGTGTGAACATATCATTTATGTGAACAACATTGAGCTAATATTACACAAAATTCAATACATTATACAATCAGTTGTGTGAACCACATATATTATGTTACAAAACTGCATATAGATGATAGAAATAATATTTGTTTTGTACACAAAACCAATAAACCTTAACATAAAGTAAAATTAAAGCATAAAAAATTACTGGCCTTTATGAAAACTAAATTATGTCACCAATATTTACAAAACAACAATACAATAGTATTCTAATATGTAATCAATTGTATGAATATATCATTTGTGTGAACCAAGTGCTAAAAACCCAATCTGTTCACCCAGTTGATAAAATACTGTAATAATAATTTAGATTATTATTAAAAATGTTTAGTTTAATTTTTCATTTAATGTCTATTATTAGTGAAAAGCAAAAATACAAGTCCACCATATTCTTGGATAAATTCATTGTCTTAATTGATATTTTAAATTCAATGCTTGAGCAAAGTCCCGGCGAACGACCGACTAGTAGTCGTGTATTAGACGATTATAACAACTGGTCGATCGATAAACAAATAGTTATTAATAATGGCAGTGAATTTGCTGAAATACAAAATACATTAAAATCTAATAATAATTCATTTTTCTATCACTATTTGTTAAGCAAAACAAATACAAATTTGTCAGTTAATAGTGATAAGCTAAATCATATCACTAATAATGCATTGTATAAAATGCAATTTATTCAGATGGAAACAATCGGATCGGGTGATTTTGGTACAGTATTTAAAGTAAAACATAGATTGGATAATAAGATATATGCCGTTAAAAAAATACACTTTAAAGGTAATGCTGAAATATTTAATTTAGTTAAAATTTATTATAATTATTGTTTAACAATATTTTATAGAATTTAGTGAAGAAGAAAAAGCCCGAGTTCTTAAAGAAGTCCATATATTATCAAAATGTAACTCATATTTTGTGGTTAAATATTATCACTCGTGGATTGAATCGATTGGTATATATATTCAAATGGAGTTTTGTCAACAAAGTCTACGAGATGTACTCAAAGACAAAGACACTCTTTTTAATAGAGAACCCTCACTACCCTTTAATATCTATGAATATTTCTTATCCTGTGAAATATTTCGGGAACTTTTGCCATGCTTACAATATCTTCACGAACAAAACCCACCGATCATTCATCGGGATATAAAACCGGCGAATATTTTAATTTTGCAAAACACTAGTAATTATACATTCATAAAATTGGGTGACTTTGGTTTGGCCACTGAACACAACCTGGCATTCATGAGCCACACTCGTGGGGCGGGAACTCCTAATTACACGGCATATGAAGTGGGTCTTAACGGGACGTATGATTTTAAAGCAGATATTTTCAGTCTCGGAATTATTGGATTGAAATTGTTTGAAATCAACACAATGTAAATATTGATATAGATTGTTGCTATAAATTTGTTTAACAATATTAATTAAATATTCAATAATATACAGTATAGTATATTAAAAATCCATTTTAAAAAATATTTCTAGCAAAAATCCAACGGAAACATACAGATGGACCGAATTTAGTGCTCAATTTAATCGTGTTTATGATGTTATATATTCAATGATTGAAGTAAATCCAGAAAAACGACCTACAAGTACTGAAATTTTAAAAGAGTATTACATGTGGTCCATCGATAAACAAATTATCACACATAATAACGAATTCCACAAAATATTAAATAAGCTTAAATCCATTGAAAACTCATTTTTCTATGCATTTATGTCAAATAAAATAGACACCAATTCAACTGATGGTATTTATTATAAGCATTTTATTGAGATATCAACTATAAGTTCGGGGTTTTTTGGGACGGTATTTAAAGTTAAGCATAGATTGGATGATAAGATATATGCCGTTAAAAGAGTACAATTTAAAGGTAAATATAATAGATATTTGTCGAAATGTAAACGAAATGTAAAATGTAAAATTTTAAAAAGTGGTCAATAGTACAGACAAAAAACTTTATGCCGTGATGAAAATATTTATTAAAAATAATGTAGATAGAAATCTATTTTTATTAAAATAATTAAAATTAATATTTGTATTTTTGTAGAAAAATCGGTTCGCAATAAAGCTGTTAAAAAGTTTCAAACCATAGCTAAACTGTGCAATGAATATATTATAAAGTATAAAGTCACATGGATTGAAAACACCCAGTTTGTCTACATTCAGATGAAATACTGCGACCACAACTTGAGGACCGTTTTGGACACAAGTATGACTGCCTTTGGTCGACAATCGGCCAAAACACCCATCAATTTATCAGAATATTACTTATTGTTAAACATATTTTCGGATGTAAACCAGGGCTTAGAGTATTTGCATTCATTAGAGCCTCCGCTAATTCACCGGAATTTAAAGCCCGAGAATATTCTGGTCGTCGGCCACAACCCCAGGGGTTGTTTCGTCAAGATATCAGGCTTTGGTTTCTCGGTGTTTGACGAGTCGGGCTCTCAAAGTCACACTCGCGGCGCCGGCACTGAGAAATATATGGCACCGGAGGTTAAATTTAGCGGTGATTACAATACGAAATGTGATATTTTTAGTTTTGGTTTAATTGCGTGCGAAATGTTTGGCATAGATTTCTTTTCGTAAGTGAATATTTAAATATTTAAATTAATATTTTTAAAGTAATACAAATTAAAAATTACACAGTGATTAACATAATAGAATTTTAAAATGCCTATAATATTTTGTCCGTTTGTAATGTTAATTCTATGACAACATATTAATTCAAAGTTAATTTGTTTTGTATAAACGTTTAGATCGGAAGAGGTTTCCAAAAGAAACCACATCTCGATATCAAACCAGAAGTTCGAGGCACTCGTCGATACCGTGTATACTATGATAGACCGATACTATGGAAAGCGACCGACAAGTGCTGACATACAGGCGCTGATCCACAACTGGACTGTAGATGCGATTGATGTTTATAAAGATTTTATTACTAATTACAAGCTTTTACTCAAACAATTTCCGAACCAATTTTTCTATAATTATTTACTCACGAAATTATCTATTGATCTAAAGGATCTAGTTGAACTAAATATTAGTTTAGACACTAATACTAGTACATAATGTTGATTTCACAAGACAAATACTATTCCTTAATTATTGTAATCTTAAGACTTAAAATAATCTTTTATTTCTCAATATTTTCTCAACATTAATTCTGTTTTTTTAAATAAATTTTTAATTTGATTAATTTTCTAAAAATTTTATTAAAAATAGTCGTGAATTTGTTAAACATTATTGTAATTTTGTGAATTTACTTATTTTTTGATATTATTTAATAAATGTTGAATAAATTAACATTAATAAAAACATTATGAAAATAAAATAAACTAATTGTTACAAATGATTATTTTGTTAATATTCATTTGTATTTCGACTTCAAAAAAATATTAGTCACATATGATTATAGACCGGGCAAAACTGCTATTTTTTATTAGGTATGACATATTGATAATATTAGATAAAATAAAATATGTACAAATATATTACAAGTTAAATATTATTTTGTTTTACGAAATAAAATCTCATAGAAAATTGAATTTTCACTCGATTTAAGTTCATTTAGCACATTATAGAAATCCTTGTGACTCGTGATCAAAATACAATAATATAAAACCTTGCTATTTAAAAACTACTGATTCAATTTTAATTAACAGTACATCAAATTAGTCATAATTAAAAATAGAAAAATATAAATTTTTAGTTTTTAAAAATTCCAATTGTAAAGATATTTAGAACTTATTTTTTAATTTTATGTGCAATACCAAGGCTTAAAATTAAGATATTGAAATGCAAAAAAATTATATTACCATATTCTTAATTTGAACTAATTTGATGTACTGATAATTAAAATTGAATCAGTATTTTTTAAATGGCAAGGTTTTAAATTATTGTATTTTTACCTCTTAAATATGAGTAAAGTCTGATTCTTCTCATTTATAGGAAAAATCCTGATATTTGTCTCAAATCAAATTTTATTCTGAACAATTTGATATATAGATTGCAAAAATTGGTCCAGTACTTATTGAGTTATGACTACTACTCATTGTCCATAGGAAATACATTGGGTACTTAATTCCGTTTGGTTGTTTCTCTTTCATATATCATATTCATGTTATTCACTGCTAATACAAAATTCAATCCATTGACAAAGTATTGTATGTTTTGTTGACATAATCTATATATATCTATCAGAAAGTCCATAGTAACACTTAGCAACAAGTAAACATTGCACTGACTTTCTTTTTGTCTCACTTTATTTTCCCTCTCCCTATCTCTAAACATTACTCTCTCACACATCTCTCGCTCTCCCAATCGCTTACACTCCTCTGTAACCCTCTCTCCCTCTCCTGTCACCTGTTGTCAATAAAGTACGGGTTGAATGATGTTATTATCTGCCCTCGTTGTGGTATAAGTTCTGGTGATACTATGGGTCTGTTTCTGCCTAAACCCAGACATCCGTCCATATTATTGCCAAATCCATAGTCTGTCAATGAGTGCATATCTGTGCATTTGCCCGCATTATAGGGCAACATACTTTATAATCAATTTATTAGTTTTATAATGCATTCAAATATGTCGTTATGAAAAAGAGTGTGGTGGTTTACATTACTTTAATCATTTATGGGTAATATTTTACAAACAAAATGTAATTGTGTTTGTGATTAATGTTTGAAAATATACCATAGTGCAACAAAAATTATGTTTAGTTAAAAACTTTTTTTGAAAGCTTTTTTTGGAAGCTGCCATTTACTGGCCAAATCCATAGACCATATCATCATTTGTTATAAATAACACATTAATACCTTCTCTCCAATCGTAGAAAACATGTAATTTTGATATATTTTCTCTAATATTTGCTAGAATTATATTACATTTTGAAAATTTGTTCAAAATAGTACACATTATTAAATAATATGTTTAGACTTTATTATGAACCACAATTTAAACTTACAATGTAGTTTGGTGAAATATAATGAAAAATTAAGTGTTTACACATGTAAATAGTTAACTATTTTGCGATATTATTAACAATAGAATTACAAGCGTTTGATAGAAATTTTTGATAACCATTGGTAACATAGATTTTCATAAATATAGTTTCCATGGTATATACGATATCCTCTATAGTCTTAATAATAAAATTTTATATGATTGTTTAATAAAAGCAAGAATATAGTTGTATACTTATTGATTGTACAGTTGTATTGTTATTAAATTATTAGATCACATTTTATACTTACGTTAATTAAAACAATATTTAAATTGTCATAAACAATATATTATTTATTTGTAAAATTTTTATAATATTTAAATTGTTCATTTACTTAGAAAATATTTATGTGACAAAATGAAAGCAAAAACAGTTTGTAACATAATTATGTCACTGATTGTACATCAAAATATTTGAGTATGTTGTAAATAATTTGATAGTTAATAAAATTATTAATGTATACATTTACATGTAACTTAAAGACACTGCAAAATATTATTTTATTTTAGATAAGGCTTTGTTCACATATTACGTTCGCACTCTGGGGGAGGGGGGGGGTC
>CAJPIZ010002982.1:0-10286 GCA_905368565.1 Medioppia subpectinata
TCTTTTAACCAGAATTAAAGTCAATATATTTTACTTATTTTTCGGCGAAAAATTAAGTGACAAAACAATTTAGAGAGCATTTGGAGAGAGAGAGAGAGAGAGAGAGAAATTATATTATTATTTTTAAGAGTCTATAAGAAGATGGTGTGTGTATTGTATTTAATGTATTAAATAAAGTACCAGTTTTTTCTCAACAGAATTTAAATTGCAGTAAATTTTTTGTTCATTTAATGCAAAGTCTTTTTATTACTGGAAAGAAAACAATTCAATGAATGCCTTTCTCTCGATTCATGTCTTGTTTAATAAATGTACGGAATTTTAAGTAAATAACATTTTTATACAACACTATGAGAAACAATATTGTTTTTGCAGTCAACATAATATTTACGTTAAATTTTAAATTGTTTAACTATTTTAACCATGTGTTTAAACATTAATTATAAATTCTTTTGACAAACACAAATAACCAGTTGTAAAACATTGTATTATTCTATATAAATTAAAATTTATCCATACAGTATAATAAATATACTAATATTATAAAGAATTTTTATATTAATTAAAAAATTTGTTCAAATAAATCAAGAAAATAAATTAAGTGCAATTCATTATACAACAAAATCTCTCTCTCTCTCTCTCTCTCTCTCTCTCCATCTTTGATGTGAAACTCTTTATGTTTGCTTAAAGTATTTAAAGATTTTTCATTCACACCAATCATTCATTTTAATGACCAAAAATTTTTCACAACTTTTATTTTGTTATTATTCTCTCACAACTCTCTTCTATTACACACTTCTTTCTCTTCACTTATAATATACACAACGAATGAATAAAAAACATATGAATTTGAATGAAAAAGGATGGATGAAATGGATAACAGTTTAAATACGAGTTCAATAGATTAAAATTAATGCCTTTTTTGTTTGGTTGAGAAACAAAATTTCTTCTCATTTTTAAAGGTTTTTGTTTTTTCTCTCAGTTTTTTTATCAATACATTTATGAAAAAGTTTTTTATAGTAAACTTTATACTATAAAGTATTACACAAATAGAATATTCTTTGGGCTTAAGTTTTAAACGTTAAGAATCGGATTCTGGTTTATTATGTAAAGAATATTTTGCATAAATTTATAGACATTTATTTTTAGTGTCTATCAAATGCAGAATATTCTGTGAATATTTAAAATTTTTGTTTTTATTCGTTTCGTTATGTATTTAAAATGTTATTAAATAAATCATTAACCGTTTTAATTGATTGTTAAGTGAAATTAATGTTTGAGAGAATCGGCAACAAAAGTGATGAAATTTTTTGTTGTTTTGTATCCATTTATGCTTTTATAGTCTCTCCTATATTTCATTAGACATTATCCTTATCTTTGATGACTTCCATTATATTTTTGATGAACTCTTTAACAGCTATTATAAGAGTAATTGGCAAACGACTCCATTTCTTTCTCTCTCTCTCTCTCCAAATGCTCTCGAAATTGTTTTGACACTTAATTTTTCGCCGAAAAATAAGTAAAATATATTGACTTTAATTCTGGTTAAAAGAGAAAGAAGTGTGTAATAGAAGAGAGTTGTGAGAGAATAATAACAAAATAAAAGNTCTCTCTCTCTCTCTCTCTCTCTCTCTCTCTCTCCAAATGCTCTCTAAATTGTTTTGTCACTTAATTTTTCGCCGAAAAATAAGTAAAATATATTGACTTTAATTCTGGTTAAAAGAGAAAGAAATGTTTATGAGAAGCAATAATGACGGCAAAAATGTCTGCAAACGAAAGACAAACAAATTTATACTTTTTTCCACGTAATGTAAATGCAATGCAATCTATGATTCCTGTGCCATGACATTAGGCGAGACTCGAGTTTTATATTCACTACTTATTTGAAAATTATATTACTTTTTATGTTTATTATGTGTTATTTTGCTCTCTCTCTCTCTCTCTCTCTCTCTCTCTCACTTTCCCTCTCTAAACTATCAATTTATTCATGCAATTCTAATGTCTAACTTATTTGCATATATACNTCTCTCTCTCTCTCTCTCTCTCTCTCTCTCTCTCTAAACTATCAATTTATTCATGCAATTCTAATGTCTAACTTATTTGCATATATACTGCATAACATTTATTATCAATTTAAACTAATTTATATATCATTTATTTACAGATTTAATTCTGGATTGAATGGGATTAACTAGTACAAATTAAGGAAATTCGAGTCCACTATAAATCAATTTTAATTATATTATATAATAAATAAATATAATAATATCGTGTTATAAGTGCTATAAGAATATTCTGGACTTATTCTGGGAGTTAAGGAAATTTAAATCAATCGCTCGTTAAGCCCAGCTTTGGTCGCATTTGATTTGTACGGTTTGTGTATTAAAACACTTTCACTCCTTCTCTCACTCTTTCACAACAACATAGACATCAAAACCGAAACAAAAACAAAAATAAATATATAAATCAATAAAATAATGGATAATAAGTTGAATGAAAACTACACGCAAACGGCTAATAGCCTAATGGATGGCATACAAGTCGGCGACAGTTATGGCCAAAATTTATGGTCGCTTTCATTAACGCTTTCCCATAACTCAAGCAATAATAGCGACACTCTATATAACAGTCATAATGGGAACCATTCCTACGATAATACCGTCTTCGACGGCAACACATCGGCCGAGGAGTCAATGCACCGCTTGTTTAACATAACCCAAACCACACCCATTGAGTACGCGATGGTTATGTACGGCTATATTATGCCGTTTCTACTCTTTATGACATTAGTGGCCAACTTATTGATTGTGTTAGTGTTGGCACAGAAACACATGCGAACCCCAACCAATCTGGTCCTACTTTCTATGGCGGTGGCCGATATGTTAACCTTGGTGTTTCCGTCACCATGGTACTTTTATATGTATACTCTGGGCTATCATTCAGAGCTACTGCACCCGCCGGCGGCCTGTTATGCCTATTCATCGATGATTGAAGTGATTCCCATGTTTTTCCATACGGCCTCCATATGGCTAACCATACTATTGGCCGGACAGAGGTATTTGTGCAGCTTTTTATTATAACTATAATCTAGATAACAATATTATTGTATTATATAATTTATATTCACTTGTGAGACTTATTATATATTTTGAGTTAATATTTATATATTCTTGAATTATTATCAGCAGTGGTTTATATTAGTTTATATATTTAAAGTAATGTATTTAATATATACAGTACTTTACATTATGGTGTCATTTATAGCGACAACACGTCTGTCCCATAAAAACTTGAATAATATATTAAAGTATATTTTATGTGTGTTTTTTCGTTTCAATTCACAAGTCATTTACGAGAAAATCAAGTTTTAAAAGAAACGGAGATTTAATTTTGACGGAAATCTCATTTTATTTTTTAAAACAAAAAACTTTTGTTTTTGTTTTCAATTTGGATCCAATGTTTTGTTGTATTTCTTTCACTCAAATGACAATTTAATTAAATATCATTTTTTCTCGTTTTTTCAGCGGAAAGTAGAGAAAATTTCACTCAAATAGATATAACAATTCTTTATGTCTGTCCAAAGCTCTCATATAATTTCTTTTAAGATCCCAAACAACAGATATCTATATATTTATTTTTAAATGTATTTGAAAAGTCTTTTCCGCTTTCTATCGTAAATAAAAGCTTTTTTTGCCCGAAAATACAGAATAAATGTTGGCTTAAATACTAGAAATATTTAGAAATTCTTTTGATGACATGATATATATATTCTGTGAGAGAAATATAAGCAAAGAATTTAAATAAAATCAAAAGATGGGGAGAGAAAGAGAGTGGGAAAGAATATTCTGGGAATATTCTCCCTTTCTTATTGTGAATCCAATCAAATGACAAATATTAAGATTCATTGAATAAATGGGAGACAAATAAATAAAATATTTGCCTTTCGTTCTCATTGTCTGCTTTGAGAGAGAAAACTCAAAATTGTCTGTAAATCTAAATATCAAGAGTCATTTCACTTATAAATTATGAGATTTAAAATCTGTTTTATTTTTAAATGGTTTTCTATATTTTTTTTATTGTTATGATTGCGAAGGAATACAATGGAAACGAATGAAGTCATAAAAAATAAATAATGTTTGAATAAATCAATGATTTCTTAAGATGATATACAACATATATTTTTCATATCAGTATTTTTAGTATAAGTTGAATAATATATTAAATCAATATTACAAACATTTATTGTTTATTTGAAAAACCAGATATATCTACATTTGTCACCCGGTGTTGGCCAAGACATGGTGTACGATACCGCGAGTGAGCCGTGCCATAATCACCATATTCATTTTGGCCATTTCGGCACAATTCGGTCGTTTCCTCGACTCTCAATACGAGTCAATAGAGTTTGAATCCAATGGCGTTCACCACAAGGCGTGTCAGCAGGTGATGGCCGAATGGGTGGTGAATATACAAAACTATTACTTTCCGCTGTATTTCGGGTTTCGCATCATTTTCGTCAATATGGGTCCGTGTCTTGCATTGGTTGTACTCAACGTATTTCTATTCATGGCATTGAAGGTATCGTATATTATATTTATTATGTTTTATTATGTTTTGTTGGACAGAACAACAAAACAAAATACAACTTTAATGTGTTTTAAACTACATTTATATAAAAACAAATGTGTTTTTGATTGAAAATATATAATAAATTATCGTTTTTTGTTATGATTAATAGTATTTTCATCTCGTTTTTTATGTTCATTGAATAGAGAGCGCAGAGGAAACGCAAGAAACTGTTTGCCGACAAACGAAACACAGAATCCAAGAATATTCGTGACTCGAATTCGACGACTTATATGCTTATAGTTGTGGTCACCGTATTCTTGATGGTGGAGTTCCCGATGGCTGTGGCGACACTCATCCACGTGTTGGCCAACACTGCGATCATACCGTTTCCCGAAGAGAATTTCAAGTATTTGAAAATCACCGTGCTCATCACCAACTTTATCATCATGCTCAGCTTTCCGCTTAATTTTGCCATTTATTGCGGAATGAGTCGTCAGTTTAGGGAAACGTTTAGTCAATTATTTATTAAGAAACTGAGAGATCAGGTCCAGGGATCAAAGTCTGCTGTCACCACAGCTACCAATCTATGAGCAGTTATATACAGTACTCTATACTGTATTATATCAGCTGTTAATTAACTATTCATTATTTAATTAAGAGTTTGATTGACGTGTGAATTGTGTGTTAAGAAACGATGGTTTTGTACAAAAAAGTGTTGTATATTTTGGATATATTTTTCAACTAATTTATGAACGATTTTCATAATGTGTTGGATATAAATATTTTTGTAATAACATAATGTTATTTTGTAAATAAATTAACTTATAATTATAATTTATTAATATTTACCATAGTATTTGTTCATTAAAATTATATACAATGCATCTAATTAGATATCGTAAATGAAAATATACCATTATAAATATATTCAATAAAGATATCAAGTAAATATATTAATGCTAATGATATATCAACGTGTAATTTATTATTATAATGTAAAATATAGGAATTAACAAAACATTAAATGTAAATTTGTTATTTCGTTAATGAATTAATTGTATAAATTTATTGTAAATACACTCTTATTGTTAAATCATTGAATTAAATTGTATGTGATATAAATATTAAGAGCTTTAAAATAATGTTAATATCCATTAACTAAAAAGTGTAGTAAAATTTCATTAATTATAATTATTTCATAATTTATTTTTACGAAATATATATGAATTATTGTCTTTGAATACTAATTAAATTTAAGCCCATTTGTTGTTTTATTCATTAATGTATTTACACATGTATTAATCAACATTTTGTGTTATTTTGATGTATACTCACATTAAATTTTTATCAAACAAAATACAATACATTAATTATTAAATATTTATTAACTAATTGGCTAAAAATCTAGAAACAGTAAATATTGTATCAAGTATATTTTATTCTTAGCACACACCATATATAAATATGTATTAACTATAATATTGGTAGTATTAAGGGAATGAAGTTTTGATTATATTATTTTATATGAATTAATTTATCACAAATTCAGCGATTAATTCATAATTTTGTTTTGTGTATAAAACTAACAATTCGTTAAATATTTTGATATAAAAATTATTTATTGTAAATCTAAGTTATTGGCAAATAAATGTCGGGATCAATAAACTACTCAAATTTAGCACCATATGAATAATTGTTAATTTTGCATAATTAATAAATTATAATATTATTTACTTTTACCGGTAATTACTTTTGTTTATTTTACAATAATTTCAAAGCAATTCACAAAATAAGATATAATGAGTTTTTCCAGTGGTGTTGTGATTAAAGTGGTTTTTTCATTCAGAGATTTATCCTATTTTTGGTCATGAATTACAGTAATTATACCCCAAAAGTGGTGCTGAAACTAATGAAATAGTTATAAATCATATCGTATTTTGATTTATAGTCTCTTTTTCATTGACTCCATTTCGCTATCAATTCTGTCGTAACACAGAATCCATTCACTTATTGCCCAATAAAATGGGTAACAAAAATATCACAGATATTGTCAATTGATATTAATGTAATGAACGATACACTCTATATGGCCAATAATGTGTACATGGTATTTCCATCGAGTATTTGATACTTACTGAATTGTGCATGCCACTTTTGTGGCACACGGATAATTGCAATTCAAATAAAAGCACATAATGTGGAAAATTAATTGTTTTGTCAAATGAAACAAAAATATAAAGTCAAGTGTTTTGTGAGTGAATAATAGTCGCGAAGAGTGTTAGAAAAGTGTTGTGAGAAAAGAGAGAAAGTATTTAGTTTTTTATACATTTGTAAATTATATAACAGTGAAAACGCATTGCCATTTGCCGCCAATGATTTGCATACAATTTACGATTAAGTTTGTGTCAATTTATTAGACCCTAAGTTGACAATAAACGACATTCATATAAATCAAAAGCATGTATAACTCGATTCAATGGTAGATATAATGGAAAAGGAAATGTTGTTTTTGAATTTTCTTATGGGTTTCTTAGCGTATGAATGAATGAATGCATTAATATTTATAAATTTCAAACTAATGGTCGCAGGAGTCGGCCCTTAGAAAATAGTTAAAAAGTAAAAATTTAAATAAAAACTACTTTTTTGTTGCGATAAATTTTTACTCTATTGTATCGTTGGTTTGTATAATATTTTATAAATTTATTTTTCTTGTAAAGTAAAGTAAAACATGAAATATTTATTGCAAACAAATGAATCGTTTTTATTATATATGTTTTTGTCTGCTTTCTTGGTATACAATTCTTAAGCAAATAAAACATTTAGTTTTTATAATAAAAATTTAAATAATAAGCTCTAGTTATACATTAAATAAAAAACGCTCATTAAATATGCATTGAATTTACAGTTAATACATGTTTTTAACGAAAAACTACTCTTAAACGATACTTATTTTTATTATACATTTAATATTTAATATGAATAACATATTATATAATTTTCATTTCACTTATAATCACATATTATTTATTCATTAATATTTATATACAAAATATATAGCAATTTATCGATTAATATCGTTGGAAGCGGTAATAAATAACGGGGAAAAAAGTGGTCGACTCTCAAAGACTTGTGGACATCGAGACGTGTGTGTAATGGTTGGGCTCTGAGGCCTGTCTACCGGTGCGAAACCTTTTGATCACTAACTCGTTGAATGTGATGCGAAATTTGGCAGACATTCCACAATATATGGCAAAGTTTAGGGGAAAGCTAAGCATTATGATAAAATTGGAGACCAATATGGTGATCTTCAGATACTGGTAGTACTCGTTGGCGAATGGGATGATTTCCATATTGGCCATTATGTGGATGAGTGTCGCGACGGCCATCGGTATCTCTACCATCAGAAACACTGTCACCACAACTATAAGCATATATGTCGTGGAGTTGGAGTCCCGGGTCTTCTTAGACTCGTTAGTCTTCTTGTCTTTAAATAGGATTTTTCTCTTCTTCTGGGCTTTCTGTCAGTCAAATGGCAAACAAACAATAGAAACACATTTAGATTATAACAAGTTTTATTAGCCGTAAGAGAAATGGTATGTGAAATACTGTACACAACAACAAAAAATATATAACACATAAGAAAGTGAATAACAAAATACAAAGAATAAGTTATCCCATGAATGAAATGTTTGTCACAAAAGAAAATAATAATAATAAATATGAGGAGAGAGAGAGAGAGAGAGAGAGAATAAATTGTCAGAAATATGTCTTATTATACTATATATGATAAAAGTATGAATTCAAGTGTTCGTAAAAATTGTCTCTTCAATAGTGTTTACAAAAGTGATGCCAAAAATTGTGAGTCTATTATTAACTTGTGATTTATGAGTGTTTACAATGGCATACGGCGTTCAATGACTAGATTACTATATTATATGCCGCAAATCCCATGCATCCCATAGCACAGCACATCTCAAGACAATTATCATACCATACCTTAAGCGCCCGAAAGAGCAGTACATTGAGTGCCACTAACGCCAGACACGGGCCGACGTTCACAAATAGTATACGAAAGCCGTAATACGTGGGGAAATAGATATTAACGCCGACCAAACTGTGCACCCAATCGGCGATATCTCGACTACAGGCCCACTCCAGTCGTCCCCTCCACTCAATCTGAAAGCTCTCGTACTTCGAGTCAAAGAAACGGCTTAATTGTGTGACAAATGCCGTCAAAAATAAGCCGATTGTGGTCTTTAGGACACGAGGTCTGGTGCACCAGCTCTTGGCAGTCGTCGGGTGGCATATGTAGACGTATCTGACAAATATATAAAGAGATAGACAGAGATATAGAGATTAATAAATATAATTTTTATTGCCATTTATGTCAAACGCATTGGTTTTGCGGGCAATAGTTTAGGACAGGACTGGTGTTTGTCTTTTTCATACATTCTTATAGTAAAAACCAATACTAAATACCAATAATAAAACTGTGATGTGTTTTGTGGGCTGTTTTCTGGGGCGACAAATAAAACGGTTTGTTTTTATTATTACTTTCAGTCATATATCGCACCAGAATTTTATAAATCATTTGACAGAATATAATTCATTGGCATATAATTTATTGACAGCACAAAACATAGTATGAGGCGACAAATAAAACGGTTTGTTTTTATTATTACTTTCAGTCATATATCGCACCAGAATTTTATAAATCATTTGACAGAATATAATTCATTGGCATATAATTTATTGACAGCACAAAACATAGTATGCATTATTCGCACACAACTATTCTGTGCCCATATTCTGGCCGATAATAAAACTAAATGTAAAAAGTTTTGACAGCGAAAAGCGAAGTAAAACTAAAAAAACATAACCGAAAAAAGTTGTTTTTATTTTTGTATTTGCCTTCAATTCCAACACAGATTTATGTGATGTAAATGAATATAAACTACAGATTTATACCAAAACGTGTGTTTCCATCAAATAATAAATGAATTTTGATATTCAATATAAAAATATTATATTTCGGAAGAAATCCAGTCTTTTGTTGTGTGTATTTTTAGCCCAACTTTTTTGAGAAATTGAATATTTCTCGGATTTTAATAAATAAAATAACGAAATAACTATTGAAATTACGAAATAATACTGTATAATACTGTGCAGACATTATATACAGTAAAAAATATTAAAATTTATAACAAAAGTTATATCCATTACAATACATTGTGTATAGAAATCGTTATAACAGATAAGATTAAAATTTAATGCAAAATATATTCAAAAACACCCAAAATAGTTCACAGATCAGATAAAATTTAATAAAATAAAAATAATTTTAATAAACCTTTTAATGTAGGATTAATATAACAATTTTAATCTATAATAATGTATACAAATGTTAAAAATTTTTAATGAATATAATTAAAATTTATTTTGTTAATACTGTACATAAAACTTTTAATTGTAATGAATATCTGAAACTACGGCTACGAATGAAGAAAAAAGTTTGACTAAAATTATTATTCATTTACTATTTTAGACACATATTCTGTGTATAGGAAGCGAAGGGTTAGCACAGGAATTAAGTTCACACTAAATGTCAGATGAAATAAGTGTTTAATTTTGCGCTTTTCATTGATGTGTTTATAAGTACGAGAGAGAGAGAGAGAGAGAGAGAGAGAGAGAGAGAGAGAGAGAGAGAGAGAGAGAGAGAG
>CAJPIZ010002983.1:0-12541 GCA_905368565.1 Medioppia subpectinata
CGTCTTCTCTATACAACGGCGACGACAGTAATGTTAGAGTAGTTTTGGAGACGAAAGACAATTCAAGTATAATTACTGACAAAGAATTGAATGAAATATATTCTGATAATACCGAACATAAAGAAACCATAAATGCAAACGAAACTCATGTAAATTTAAATAGAGATGAAATTATTCTCCCAAAACTTATTGACACAAACGTTGATATTTTAAATGAGAAATCGCATGAAATAAATGAAGAAATGAAGACTGCATTCATTGAAACTGAAGAATTGCATAAAATACAGGTTGAAAATGAAAATAAAGACATCGTTAAAGCAGTCAAAGATAATTCATCTGCAAATGAATCGTCAAAAAGTAGACAAAACTCAACGATTAGAAAGAACTCTAAGGCAAGTGTTTCTCAAAAATCGTCAGCAAATGAGTCAGAAATTAGGGGTAATATCAGAAAAAATAGCGTAAGAAGAGATAGTGTAAGAAAAGAAAGAAAATCGTCTATTGATCTCTCAAACAGTAAGCAAACAATTAAGAAAAATGATAACACGAATGATAATGAAAAAGAAATATCAGACCAATCGTTGCAATACATGTCTGAGAATTACGAGGAAAGGAAAAAGAAGAAAACGGTCGCCAAAAAGGAATTTTCAACAAAAATGGTTGAAATACAGAAAAAATCTTCGGCTAAGAGTGTGGACCAAAAAGTTGAAGTGAATAATGCAAGCGATTCTGTAAAAAGTGATAATTATAAAAGTGATGAATTGAAGGAACCAAACAGTGATAAAATTGGCGAAGAAGTTAGTGATGGAAATGATAACGTTTCTGTTGACAACAAATCCATTGCTAACAATATTAGTTCAGAGACCGAACATATTGTCAAAACAATTGATTCAAATGGAGATAATGAAGAAGTGATTAAGAGTACAGAATCTAATGAAACAAATAATAATGATATCAATACTGAAGTAAATTTAGGTAAAGAAGAAACCGATGAATACGACAAATATTATGATCGATGGGAAAGTGACTCCGAAGTGACAGTTATTAACTCAGATAATAAAATATTGACCGAAGATATTAACAATAACTACATTGAAAATACTGATGAAATGAATGAAACGAATATTATTATAAAAGAAAAGGAAAAATTAAAAACAAAAACCACAACTGATAGTAAAGTGAAAGCAATTAATAACTCAAAAAGCAATGGATTAAAAACCACAGACAAGTCTTCGGATGTAAAGAAATTGAATCGAAAACCAAGTGATGCTAAAAGGGTTGAGAGGAAGGAAAGTATAAAAAGTACTGTTAGTTCAAAATCTAATGAATCGAAAGCAAATAAAAATAAGTTGCCGACAAAAAAGGTCGAAACAAAACCAGCGAAACCTAAAGAGAATAGCATTAAAGTAACGGACGATAAAAAGGCGAATAATATTAAAACAAATTCTGTTAAAAGTAAAGAAGAAAAAACGAAAGAGAGTACGAAAAGTAAGCAGAATATTAACGACAAGCAAAGAAAGACGAGTCAAGAAAGTAATACAAGTAATATAAGAAAGAAGAGAGAAATATCGCAAAGTAAACCATTGCTGTCTTCAAGTGATTTAAGCCTAAATAAAACAATTGATAACAAAAATGAATTGAAAGCAAATTCAATGAAGAATTCGGTGTCAAATCAAGATATAAATACTATAAGTACTCGCAATGAGAATCAGAATTTGGAAAACGTTTCGAGTGAAGAGTCTATATTTGACTCGGCGTTGATTATAGAGGGGATGGAAAGGGAAGACTCGCACATGTATTCTTCATTAATGGATCAAATCTATCAAAATGAAGATTCTGTGTCACGACTGGAAAACAATAGCTGCAGCCCTAGTAAAGAGCATATACAGCCGCTAGTGCGCACAGTACCCAGCTCTACACCGGTATTTAACGTAAAATTTTGTTACGGTCATTTACATCCCTTTCATCTCTGCCCTGTATAGCCGAGAGCCCAACTAAGCTCCGCACTGTTGTGATATGACAATACTGTCAAACATAACAGCGAAAGGATAAGACGAGTGCGAAGAGCGAGACCCAGTTCTGATGGCTATAAATCGATTGATCCAAATATCATAACACAAACAGTGGAAAAAAGTTTGCGAAAGTAAGTCACCAACAAAAACAAAAACTAAATAATTTATAATTTTGATGCATTAATTAACTCATTAGCGAAATCAATATTACTGTTATGTAAAATTCACTTTAGATACCAATTGGAGCGCAAATTGTTTGAAGAGTTACACGATTTGAAGCGCTTCCAAATCAGGAGCGGAAGATCTAATGAGATATTAATGGTTAAGAGACTCGTCGACAAGTTTAGGAAAGACGTGAAGGCGCCCGGAATGAGTGATTTCGGTGGTGTCTATAGTTATAAAAATTATGAGTTCTATCTCTACGGTAAGCTATTTGTAAATTGCATTAATGTTTGATTGAATACATTAATACAAATTACTGTTTAGGGCCACTATTTTTATAACAAAAACTAATTACCAGTAAATAACACCAATAATTATGACATTTATAGATCAATTGCGGAAACTGTCGACTTCTAACCAGGGAAAGGTCGCGTTACTGACCCGGGTATTCCTATTCATCAATTATTCATAGAGTAAATAGCTTTTAATTATTAATTGTTTTGCTTTTAGTCAGTGAGTCATGAAAACATACAATTAATTGTTAATTCAAATGAGAGCATAACTCAGAGTAACCCTGAAATGATGCAAAACACTGTTGGACTCGATATAAATCAACACAACATTGATATGAAAGCAATTAAATCTCATGATAAGGATCTCGGCATTGAAAGTGAGCCCAAACTATCTCTGATTGCGATCAATGAGAACACATCGCAATCCCAATGCACTGAAAGCGTGGATATTTTGGACAAGAATATTATTTCTCAAATAAATGATAGCGAAACACAAGACACAAGTAATGAAATAGATTCGGGTAATGATAGAGATATAAATTTTGATAATAAACCAGAACGTGATTATACAAACTTTGACAGAAGCGGTTTAGGGCTTACCAGTCATACCAGTCAACAACTGGCTGAGTGTGGTCTGTGACTGGTAACGTAACTGCTATAGCATCTGTACCTACTGTAAGTTTCTGTAAACTACTTTCTACTATAAATGGCTCTCAGTGTGTTGTCATCAGATCTCCTATTTCTTGTTGTATTCAATAGATCTATTATAACTCGAAGAGTCAGCCAGAGTATTAGTCAAGATATTAGTGAAAGTATTATAAATGATTGTTTGCATGAAATTCAACAAATAGTTCGGACGGAAAGTCGAGAGTCGATGAATATAAAAGAGTTAATCGTTGAGGAAAGCGATGAGATTTGTGAGTTACGGAACGAACAGGAATTGAATGAACGATCGCTAATGCAAGCCAAACATGCAATCAGTTATAAATCAAGCGATAGTCAAACTGATCTGATCTCAGTATCAGAAGCCAAGTCGACAATCGGCTCATTGAGAAACGAAAACAGTTTGTCGAGAGATATCAGTTCACAATCAGTTAAATCAACAAAAGTCTCAAATATAAGAAAAGATAAACTTTTGAGTGCAAAACAGAGTTTCAAAAAAGAATGTTATGTTGTCACGCCTCGAATCAACCCGAGAGCCGATATGTCCCGTCTCTACTTTCCCTACATTTACTGGCATTGTTTTAAAATGCAATTTATGGCCACATCTCGACCCATGACACGCGTGATCGCCGACAATATGCTCTTTACTAGGGCTGCAGCTATTGTTTTCCAGTCGTGACACAGAATCTTCATTTTGATAGATTTGATCCATTAATGAAGAATACATGTGCGAGTCTTCCCTTTCCATTCCCTCTATAATCAACGCCGAATCAAATATAGACTCTTCACTCGAAACGTTTCCCAAATTGTGATTCTCATTGCGAGTACTTATAGTATTTATATCTTGATTTGATACGGAATTTTTCATTGAATTAACTTTCAATTCATTCTTGTTATCAATGGTTTTATTTAGGCTTAAATCACTTGAAGACAGCAATGGTTTACTTTGCGATATTTCTCTCTTCTTTCTTGTATTACTTTCTTGACTCGTCTTTCTTTGCTTGTCGTTAATATTCTGCTTACTTTTCGTACTCTCTTTCGTTTTCTCTTCTTTACTTTTAACAGAATTTGTTTTAATATTATTCGCCTTTTTATCGTCCGTTACTTTAATGTTATTCTCTTTAGGTTTCGCTGGTTTTGTTTCGACCTTTTTTGTCGGCAACTTATTTTTATTTGCTTTCGATTCATTAGATTTTGAACTAACAGTACTTTTTGTACTTTTTATACTTTCCTTCCTCTCAACCCTTTTAGCATCACTTGGTTTTCGATTCAATTTCTTTACATCTGAAGACTTGTCTGTAGTTTTTAATCCATTGCTTTTTGAGTTATTAATTGCTTTCACTTTACTATCAGTTGTGGTTTTTGTTTTAATTTTTTCCTTTTCTTTTATAATAATATTCGTTTCATTCATTTCATCAGTATTTTCAATGTAGTTATTGTTAATATCTTCGGTCAATATTTTATTATCTGAGTTAATAACTGTCACTTCGGAGTCACTTTCCCATCGATCATAATATTTGTCGTATTCATCACATTCATTTCATCAGTATTTTCAATGTAGTTATTGTTAATATCTTCGGTCAATATTTTATTATCTGAGTTAATAACTGTCACTTCGGAGTCACTTTCCCATCGATCATAATATTTGTCGTATTCATCCGTTTCTTCTTTACCTAAATTTACTTCAGTATTGATATCATTATTATTTGTTTCATTAGATTCTGTACTCTTAATCACTTCTTCATTATCTCCATTTGAATCAATTGTTTTGATTGATTTGGTTTCTGAACTAATATTGTTAGCAATGGATTTGTTATCAACAGAAATGTTATCATTTCCATCACTAACTTCTTTGCCAATTTTATCACTGTTTGATTCCTTCAATTCATCACTTTTATAATTATCACTTTTTACAGAATCGCTTGCATTATTCACTTCAACCTTTTGGTCCACACTCTTAGCCGAAGATTTATTCTGTATTTCAACCATTTTTGTTGAAAATTCCTTTTTGGCGACCGTTTTCTTCTTTTTCCTTTCCTCGTAATTCTCAGACATGTATTGCAACGATTGGTCTGATATTTCTTCTTCATTACCATTCGTGTTATCATTTTTCTTAATTGTTTGCTTACTGTTTGAGAGATCAATAGACGATTTGCTTTCTTTCCTTACACTATCTCTTCTGACGCTATTTTTTCTGATATTACCCCTAATTTCTGACTCATTTGCTGATGATTTTTGAGAAACACTTGCCTTAGAGTTCTTTCTAATCGTTGAGTTTTGTCTACTTTTTGACGATTCATTTGCAGATGAATTATCTTTGACTGCTTTAACGATGTCTTTATTTTCATTTTTAACCTGTATTTTATGCAATTCTTCAGTTTCAATGAATGCAGTCTTCATTTCTTCATTTATTTCATGCGATTTCTCATTTAAAATATTAACGTTTGTGTCAATAAGTTTTGGGAGAATAATTTCATCTCTATTTAAATTTACATGATTTTCGTTTGCATTTGTAGTTTCTTTATGTTCGGTATTATCAGAATATATTTCATTCAATTCTTTGTCAGTAATTATACTTGAATTGTCTTTCGTCTCCAAAACTACTCTAACATTACTGTCGTCGCCGTTGTATAGAGAAGACGACGAAGACATGGACGGCGTGTAAACCCTAATAGCTTTCAAATCGTCGCTTTCGTGAAGCAATTTTCGTGTTTTCTTCTTCTGTTTTTTAAGCGGCGGAACCCGTTTTGAGTGACAGATCGGGGTATTAGTGACGTAGACGTTAGTAATGATGGCCTGCTTTAGAGTAGAGGGTCTATCAATTAGAGGCGTTTCAAACTCGCGAACATTTTTATAATGACTTCCATTTTCCATGTGTGCAGAAGATATTGGTTCCGGAGTTTGAGCCTTATTTGAGACAAGTGTTGGAAGTTTCGGTGTTCTCGAGCTGTCGTGAGGTTTGGGCTGAAGAATAGAATTGTCTGCAGAACTCTCTTCTCTTGTCTTCCATTCTTCTAAACTCTCAAAAGGACTGCTATTTTCAAAGGCTGTCAGCCCTTCGATCTGTGGCTCGTCTGAAGAGTATCTGTTGGCGATTGTATTGTTTGATATGTTGCTAATCCTGGAAGCGGGAAGTGCTTCGTGAAGCAGCAAATACTTGGCCACCGCTCGGTTCCCCTTCTGTAGAGCCGCGTCTAATGGAGTGATGAAATGTCCCTTAAGTTTCATAACAGTGTTAACATCGGCTCCGAAATCGAGTAGAATTTTACACATTTCTATATTATTATTAATGGCAGATATGTGTAAAGCCGAACGACCATAAGAATTGGTGGCATTCACTGCCGCAGGGATTTGATCCAAAAGCCATTTCACTAATTCTGAAATTATTATACTATTTTGAGCAACAAATTATTTTGTATATTCTGTATATATCATTATATATCATTTACACAATTCTTATACCAAATGTAATCATATTAAAAGTAAATTATGTAATTTAAAATTATATTTATATTGAATAAGTTTTTAGAAAATTATGTATAATATTAATAAAATAGTAAATTAATGTAATATTTCAAAAATGCATTTATAATATTCTAAAGAGAGAAAAACTTTGCAAACCTTTTCTGCCAGACTTAACGGCTTCATGTAGTGGTAGATCTCCGCGAATATTCCTGAGCCATAGGTTGGCGCTGTGCTGACCCAATATCTTAATGGTTTCGAGTTGACCCCGAGATGCGCCTAATATTGCAAAAGTTGTTATAAAAGTGCATAAAATTGCAAATTAGGAGACGAACCGCAGTGGGCGGCAGTCCTTCCTTTGTAATCCTGAAGGTTAACGTCAGCCCCGGACTCAATCAGAAGTCTTGTGCAGTCGGCGTGACCTAAAGTGACCGCATAGAACAGCGGCGGACATCCGTTGGCATCCATTTGGTCCACTTCTGCACCGCAAAGTGTAAGCAATGTTTCCGCGCAATCAATATGTCCTCTACTGGAAGCGCAATGAAGTGCTAATATATGACAATTTTATCTGAATATTCTGTGTATAACTTATGGTTATTTTGTTTTTAATATTAGCCTATAATTATCGCTGACCTGTTAGACCGTCTTTGTCTTTTGCGGAGACATTAGCGCCGGCATTGATAAAAGTGAGAAGTGCTGCGGAACTACTACCTGAAGAATAATTTATTTTATTGATACGAAGTTCTGTGTCGAGTGAATGACAATAACACATATAAGTTATTACTAAAAGGATTGTTGGATTGAAAGTGAATGTGAAACTAAAACAAGTGAATGTCATATAAGATGTGACTCACCAGCGCTGGCCGCCCATAATAGAGGAGTCCTGCCGTCGCTGTCCACACAGTTTACGTCTACGTCTGGGCTCTGAAGAAGTCGATTGAGAACTGCGAGTCCTATTGTGGAGTCGTTGGCGACGCAAATACCGCTGTGAGGGCTACACATCTGCGCGCAATAATGTATAGGAAATGCCCCGTTATTGTCAGCCCTCGATGGATGTGCGCCACTCTATATATGATTACATATATTGTGGAGTCGTTGGCGACGCAAATACCGCTGTGAGGGCTACACATCTGCGCGCAATAATGTATAGGAAATGCCCCGTTATTGTCAGCCCTCGATGGATGTGCGCCACTCTATATATGATTACATATTTTTTTTTATTGCCATTCATTCAATCGATTTAATCAATTAATAATTACATTTAACAATAAGTCCAGACAATCGAGTTCTCCACAAACTGTGGCCCAATGTATGGCTGAATGGCTCTCATTATCGCACAAATTAACGAAATTAACATCACTTTTGTTAATCAAATAACTAGTAATTATTTGATTGCCATTTATGACACTTAAGTGTAGAGCCGTATAGCCGTCGTTGTCCTGAAGAGGCAATAAATTGGGACTCTTCTCAAGAATAAGGTCCGCACATAAGGCACTCGAGTTATCGGAACAGTAATGCAAAGCACTTCTATTGCTTTTGTCCCTTAAGTTCAACAAATAGGACCACTTCTCTAATACTTCTTTCAACTCTTCAATCGATTCTTTCTTAACATAACTAATAAGCGATGAAAATCTGCTTTCATTATTAGACGGCTTTTCTCTGTTCTCCATTTGCTGCGACTATCACTTCATTTATTAGGTTATAAAAGTTTTGTCTAAATAAACGTGTTATTCGTTACAAGAATTATACAAAAGGCGTTTCAATTGTAAGATATGCTTAAATAATTATTAAATTCGTATAGCGTTTCTATTTATCCTAAAGTAAAAATAATATATTTTAGTTTGTATATAAACGACCATGTTTAACTACTTGAGCCGTGTTACCCCTTACCTACTGATAATATCATATTATGCTAGATATTATTGATATGCGTGTTGTTGCAATTGTGTAATATATTTGGATCGATGTACAAATTCCGAGACTCGAATTTCAATTTGCTTAAAATGCCCATCACACTATTTTGTAACCAATGACAACCATTAGTGACACATTTAAAATATTCTATATAAATATTCTGTATATTCAAATAGATATAGAATATTACACATTTCCCTTATTTCCATGAACCGCACTTTATATATTCTTATTTAAGCAACAATATAAAAATTTCTCAGATTTACAAAAATATTTTCAAGAATTGAATTCAAATTCGTTAATTTTGTGTTAAAATACTTGTGTTAAGTATTGAAAATAATGATTATATGCGATATTTTGTCTTAAATGTTACATAGACTTAGCGAATATAAATTACATACATTAATAAGAAATACACATGCATTACATTAATTTTACATATTTTACTGACAGATTCTATAACTTTCACTACTTTTACAGCAAATTTTAAATAAATAAATTTACAATATAAATGTGTGAAAAACTACCGCAACTAATATATCTAGATATAGTTACGTTCATTGTGTGATATATTGCATGTAACTATAGTTTATGTAATACTGTATTTTGTATATACAAAATTTACACAAATGTACAGGCCACTATTTGTGGCCACTATAAGTACTAGAGTCAGCTTTTAGACGCTATGATTTAAACAGCACGTATAAACTGCAAATTTGTAAATAACATATATTCTTGACTTTAATACTTATAAAACGTGAATTATTTCAATAAATATTCTTCTAATTTAGAAATTAATACATGTTGCTTTTGTACCAAATGAGATTTTTATATACACAATTATGCGGTTTAATTTACTTGTACTGTACTATAATTCTAAATGAATATAAAGTAATTGTGAATTTATCTTAACTATTACTTTTTAACAAAATATTAGTACAGTAACTTTTTAGTTTTAATAAAAGAAGTTCTATTTCTATTAATGCTGACACCAGACGTGTTCACAAAATAGGGAAATGTGTATGCAATGCATGGCTGGATTGGGTCAGCCCTGTTAGACTATGCCTATGGAGATCAGGTTATTGGCCCATAAATGCATAACTGTTTAATATGTATTCAAAGCTTACTTTTAACACATTTGGTCCAGAATTCACATATTCTTGAAGTGAAAGTTTTTATAATTTTTGATTCTTTGTTTCACGAAAGTTGATAGCATTGTGTTGTATTGTATAGTAGAGTATATTAATCATTTTCATCACTTCCTAGTCTTTTCTTGAAGTTTACTTTAATTACATTTTACACACATTCAAAAGCAACACGTTATCCAAAATCACGCATATTGTAAGCTTTAAATCACAAATCCTTTGATTGGTTTCCAAATTCGCATTATTTTCATTTTAATTATAATAAAATTCACAAATAAGTTAAGATATATTTTTTTATTGTAAACTTTTAAAACATTTACTACAAAACGGACGAATTGGAGGACAATTACAAGAATATTAGCTATAGAAATGAGTAAAACAGGTGTACCATTGCATCCATTTATATCATACTCTCTTCACTTCTGAATATATACTGAAATTAAATACAAATAACAGAAAACAACACAATTATCGCCCCAATGAACAAAACATTATACGAAAAGAGTATTTATTATTAGTTTATGTCAACTCTCTATCAGATCATAAGCTGTCCATTGAATGGCAAGTATTGGATGTGATGTCGATGTGTTGGGTGTGATCTCTCGCTATGTCTATAATATCTATTATGGACTCAGTATTACCTGAAATATGTATTTATATTCAATATTCAAGTACTGGTGTATTGTAAATGTTTCTATAGTAACAACTTTTTAAATAAATTAGTCTTTTAGTCAATTCATATGCAATGAAAGTCGAAATTCAAGACATGATTCCAATTTCCAACGTGTTTTCCATTGAATTCGCCGCTCTTTTCATAAAACATTTGTAATTTTAATAAATATTGTAATTTTAATAATTAGAATCATAATTAGTTATAATTGTTCAAACAAATTCTGAATAGAAATGTTGTCTAATAGTTAAACAATATTTTAATCATAATTTGTATATAATTTTATAAAGAAATCAATTGCTTTATAAGGAGATGGAGAGGAGATGAATGAGTGCCAGCATTCAACTTAAAATCACACGATTCCGGTTCAGAAGAATGACTTATGAGTTAAGAATATTCTAGACTCGAGTTAAGAACCAGTCGTTACCCAAAGAGTTTTTGAAAGTAAAGGTTTGCAGAGTTGAGTTTTCTTTGTACACACCATGGTAGAATCCGTAAAACAATTACAATATACCCATATTGTATTAAATATACGGTATAGCTATAATGAATTATAAATGTTAGCAATAAATTATTATTAAAAAGATAATGAAGTATTCAATTTAAAGAATAAAGTAAATCATATATTTACCATTTTTGATCATAATTACAACAAAAGATCATGCATACATGCTACAAACTATATTATTATGCAATTTGTTGGATTAAATGTTATTTTATTATGCATCCTAAAGGGAACAAATAAAAGAGTACAAAAATAGTTCTAACAATATAATTATTAGATTTAAAAATAGCCATCAAATTAAGAGACAACAAACAATTGCTGAAATAAAAACTTTGGATTAAATACCGGCGGCAGTAAATCGGTGCTCAAATCTATCCTTCAATCGGTTTTACATATAAAAAACAAATCTTTAAATTTCTCATAAGTTGATCACAATTTCTTACTTTAATAACACATAAATTCAAACAAATTGGAGAAAAGTGGAGAACTTGGAGATGGACTCGAATGCGAGGTCTAATAAAAAACAATAATGACATTTAAAAGAAGATTTCAACAAAAGAAAAACTCGACAAAAACAACAAAAACAATAAATAAGTTTATTTATTGGAAACTCAAAAGAATATCAGTATTTAGTAATATTTTAATTGTTTTATTAAAGTCTCAACTTTTAAAAAGTTTTCGATATTTTAATCAAAACGCATTAAAAGAGAGCGAATAGTATATATTCATTGTTAGGAATCACAACATAAACTGTGGCTAAAATAAGTTACAAACAAATACACAAAATTAATAATTTATTATTTTCATGCATTAATTAACTCATTTGGAGATCAATAATATGTAAAATTTATTTTAGATGACAATTAGAGCGTAAATTCTATGAAGAGTTACACGATTTGAATCGCTGTTATATTACTGTATGATTGAAACAAATGATTTAACGATATATTAATGTTAATTACAAATTCTGATTCTGTTTTAAATTCAAACAAATTATATTCTAATTTAATAAACGTTTAAACAATAATTTAAATTCTCGTTGATTTATCCAATTAGCAAAAATATCCAATAGTTTTTAATGCAATAAACACTGTATGTATTGTAAATTAGTAATACTGTACTGTATGTCCAGTACTTCTGTAAAATGTAGTGAAAATAGATTTGTTTTATCAAAATTATATTCTGTCATATTTTCATCTTACAATAAAAATATACTTTAGTTTTAAATAAAATTTTTAATTTATAAATTATTTATTGAAAAATATTGTGCTATAAAACGAATCCAATCAAAATTGTGACCATAGTTCTTACCACATATATTTAAACCTAGAATTAATATAATAATTCAATAGATATGGACCGGAATCGTACAAATAAAGTTTAACATTAATTCTAATGTAAAAATATATGTTTAAAACATAAGACTCAAAAAATAACAAAACTTAAATAAATAGTTTTTGTGAGATTTAATACTTTTAAATAAAATAAATCATTTTATTTCTGCAAATCTAATCCAAAAGCTAATCTCAATCGGATTATCGGATCAAATGTTTGGCATAAACTTGTAATTCAGTGTCAATTACGTGACCATTATATTGAATGGACGTAATTGTTGTGCAAACGAGAGATTGCTTTCAAACATTGTGTTCACAATATATTGAGTTAACAATCGTTTCATTGATTTTGTATTGAATTGTGTTTTCAATTGATTTGTTTGT